>BMAO01025527.1:282061-406863 GCA_019973975.1 Trichonephila clavata | reverse complement strand
TTCATTTAAAAGCATTTTCCTTTCTTAAATATAATTAATTAAAAATATTATTAAGAACAATCAATTCAAATTATGAGAAACGGTTATTAACTTTGATTTTCACCACTAAAATCATTTTTGTTTGTTTATGTTTCGAGTTTTTTTTAGTTCTCCTAGTTACTTAATGAAGATTGATTTCAAGACCTCTATATTCGTTTTTACACATAGTTTGTAAAGTTTAGAAGCTTTTTACTTTGCTTTCATTAATTTTTTTCAGTTAAGAAAAATTTTCTGGGGTTAATATGAGACACAATATTCGGAAGAGATAGAATACTACTGAAAAACGATGCACCTAAAACTAGTTTTAGGCATATAGCACTATGAGAGTCCAGAGTACAAATGTTCTGGATACTAGTGTTATATAATAAACCATATATTTCCCTGATGAATCAAACTTCATTACAGTACTATAGTATATAATGAAGTATAGTACTCTAACATCTACAGTATAGTACTCTAATGTACTATACTGTACAACAATATATTTAATCAAATAAATTTAAGTAGTGGTTTAATGTATTACATGAGTTGAAAATTGTATATTAAAAAATTGAAGCTTAACAAGCATTATTAGTTTTTGCATTATGGCTTTAAAAACTTTAAACCTGTTTTTCTAATATTTTAATTTTGAAGATGTAAGTTCTTTCTCTTCCCCAAGGCTTTTTTTTTCTGGTCAAGATAGAGCCTTGAAACTTTTTGTAGATATTTTCATATACATTCTGTAAAAATTAGTATGGAATTAGTTTGAAAGAGCTCTATTTATTATTTTTTTAATGTGTTAAAGTTACTATTTTAGAATTTATCCTATTTTTTTTCAGTTTTAACTATAAAAATATTTATTAATTTAACAAAGAAATAAACTCTTCAATACCCCTCTAACTTCACTACACAACCAATTTTAGGCCTGTAATCTTATAAATATTTTTAAAAACGAACAATCAAATAAGCTAGCTTTTAATTATATGTTGTTTCAACTTATGATTTAAAGTGGTTTTGTTATGATCTAAAAATATGTCAAATTTATTAATAAATATTTACATGAATAAATAATGATAGGTAAAAAAAAAGCACTGAGTTTCCCTACTCTTGAAACAACTGGAAATTGAGTTACTTCCATACAATCAAAAATAAAAAGTAGTGTATGTGTGGCAGAAGTTTTAATTTCATGTAATACAAAAATATGAAGTATAGTGGCATTCAAGATTAATACAAAAAATTGACAAGATACAAGAGTTGTAAAAAATGATGTTCTTTTATAAGAAAATAATTTTAACCAGCAGCAATCAAGCTTAACAAAAGATGAGTTTTAATTACTGAATACAAAATGGGCAGGCAAGAGTACAGTATCCAGCACAGCTTTTATAAAATGAACCTTGTGTATAAGTAAAGAGAGTGTTCACACATTTTGGAAAGGGTTTTTTTTTTCTTTCTCTGTCTCTCTCTCTTTATATAACAAAAATGTGTTTTATATGTATGCAAAGAAATTCAAAATGTTTATGAAAATTAAACACTACAAATAAAACTTAAGTACAGTCTTTCTATGAAAATGCTGGTAAAAGGACTAATACAGGAATGAACTTTTATAGGTAGATAGAATTCATATGACGCATGAACACTGCATTGTGAAATTGTAATTGTTATTATGTATATATTTGAATACGTATATATCAATTTACTTACCAAAATCATTTATGTATAAATTCTGAGTAGCTGCTTCTGTTCCCATACTATGAGAAAAGCCTCCAGTAGGAAATGCTAAAATACAAAGAGAGTAAAATGATTTTAATAATGATGATAGTTAAAAAAAAATAACCTGAACATGATATATTTAAGATACAATGTGCTTTCTCAGAATGAAAAGAGAACCAAATGATTATAAGGGGAAATACAACTAAAAAAAAATTTTGCACTGAAAAAAAATATTTACTACTTTTGATTAGTACAATATCAGTATCTTTAAGGGCTTATTAATTACAACATTTTTTTTTGGATTTTTACCTTTCATCTGTCCTTTAAAAGAATTTTTAGAGAAAGAACTTAAGAGTACAAAAGGCTGTGAAATCTTTAGGCTTTATATATATATATATATAACCAGAGGGGAATAACGAACAACCCTGCATTGCAGGGGACCCAAACCTTGGCTAACACTAAGTACATATTTGGACTTAGGGCTCAAAATCTGAGTTTACTAGGGGGTGGCCTAATATTCTCTGTTATGCCACTGGCTTTAACCTTATATAGATAATAGGTCTTTACTTGTAGTATAACTGGATCCTTATCACAGAATGTATTGGTAAATATAAAGGATAATACAAAAAAATTCACCATCAAAATTTCCTCCATCAGTTACTAAATAAAACAGGAAAAAGAAAAGGAAAATAAATTGGCATATGCAATTTGTTTCTTAGAGACATCAAATAATCAAAATCTGATCTAATAATCAAAAATAAAAAGTCTTGATTAGCAAAAGTTTCAGCAACAAACTAAAGGAATACAATTTATATTGTATCAATTTATTTTTTCCTTTCAACTGTTCATGATCTTTATGATACTTTCGATATTCCTACACCCAACTCCCAAGTTTTCCCACAGGAACTTAACCCTATTATGTGCCAGATGACTTTGGAGAGCCACCTGGATCTTGTTTGAAGTGTTGGTAAACAATTTTCTATACAAAGTGACTTAAAAAGTGCTGCCCTTGCTACTATACATGACAGATATCCTCTTGACAAATGGTTCCATGTATACACAGATGGTCCAGCAGAAGATGCTATTAAAAATGCTGGTGCTGGAGCCTATTCAAGTGCTTTCAGTATTAGTTATCCTGTTGGAAAGTATTGTGACAATTTTGATGGTGAGATAGAGGCAATATCATCTGCGATTGATAAATTGGAAAGCTGTTCTGAACATAATATTGTATTCTTTATCGATTCTCAAGCTGCCATTTTGCCTCTAATAAACTCAAGGTATAATGAAAACACTCTAGTGAATTCCTGTAGAATGAAATTAGCTGAACTCGGGAAGTCTAGAGAAAGCATAGCCCTCCAGTGGATTCCCAGCCACTGTAACATTTCTGGAAATGAGAAAGCAGATAGGCTTGCTAAAAAGGGATCTCTCATGTCCCAACCTGACTCTCCCTTGCCTCTGCGTAACATCAAAAGAATCATTTACAGTAAACTGCAAATTAATAGAGTCTCCCTGTATGGTGAAGCAGCTGCAGGTAAAAGGTGGAATATCTTGCTTAACAAAAGTGGTAGAGTTCCCAGTTCCCTGCCTCGATCTGCTGGAGTTGCATGCTTTTGTTTACTTCCTTGACATGGCTACTTGCAAAAGGCATTTACATCGCATTGGAGTAAAGGATTCTGCATGGTGCCCTCTGTGTAACCAGAGTGAAATGGATGGTGCCCACCTCGGACACTGCCCTATTGTTTTTAAGTTTTTTGTAGACAACTCTACAGAGACAAATTTTAATTCTTTTTATGCTTCATCATCATTTTATTGGGCTGCTTCTCAACTAATGGTAGAGATGCCAAAGACAAGCGTAGGATAAAAAAAAATTTATTTTACAAACAAAAGTGTGAAAAAAAAAAGGCATGTATATTTAAAAAAGCTCATAAAGTTTTGTACATTTAATAATACTTCTATCACAATGGTCAATAAGTATACTAAATAAATTTTTTAAATGTAATATTTTTTACCAGCAAGATTTTATTTTTAAGGGAAATTTTCTTCAGTTATACTTTTCTACATTTGCTTACAATAATCAAAATTTAAAGTTCTTCAAATATTTACCAATTTAATTTATTTTTAAGAAATATATATATATACATATATATATATAAATTTCAAAAACAGCAAAGTCAGTTAATTTAAATAAAAATGTATTCAGATTTAAAACAGTACAAGTTGCTCAGAACTTGTGAATAACGAAGAATCTAAAAGTTTTAAGCATGACATACACAAAGCCTAATATAATATAATGTTCATTTTGCCTCAATAATAATGCTTAATAAGCATAATTGTACAGTATAACAAGATATACACCAATGATTGTATGTTGCAAGTGGTTGTTAATTATTTACATTAAAGTTAATGATTCACTTATGAGATTTACACATGATGTAAAATCTGCTGACGTTTTTTTCCACCCATGTTTCATCAACAAATTACTATTTAGCTTCCAACATCTTGATTTAGAATTTGCTATTTAAAATACATTTTAATCTAATATTTGAAAGAACTTGGAAGTGTATAGGATTATTCTAAGAGAATGTCAAAAAATAATATTTGAGATAATTATTTAAATATTTTCAACTACAATTCCATGAAATACAGTTCAAAGCTGAAAGTAGCATAGAGAAAAATAAATCTACTATATCACTGATATTCAAAATATATGACAAATAAGTTTTGCAATTTAATATTAAAAAGGGCTAAAAAAATTCAATAAAGTGTATTCAAGAATCAAATGTTAGAGCAAACTACACTTTAAATATTAATTACAATGTTTTTATTAAATATTTTAAAAAAATGAGTGATCATAGAACTAACCAAAAAAGATTTGTGGCACTAGACATTAAAAATTAAAAATAATTTTTTTCACCCTAAAAATAACTCTACCATAATTTTGGGGTTTCTTTTTACACATGATACATAAATAGTAATTCATTTAATATTCTAAAATATACTGCTCTAAAGTAGTACTGGAGCATAATCGCTGAAATATTTTATAGCTATCATTAATACATTCACAAGAAAATGTGTGTAAGCTTTGAAAATGATAATTAGGGATAAAGCCTTTGGCACAAGAGCCATACTTGTTCAAGCTATGCCAAACATTAATTAATTTATTAAAAAACCTTAATCAATGGTCTACATTAAACTCGGCAAGAAAGGGAAAAAATGGATTAAGATTTTCACGAAATAAAATATTTCAATACTATATGAAAATATGAAAAATAAATAATACATGAAAATCTAAAATTTACTAGTCATAGGATATGTCTTACAAACATGTCAAAAAAAATTACATTGAAAGATCTCTAATACCAAATTATTCTTAAAATTTTGTATGAAAAGCAGAATAACAAATGATGCAAAAATGTCTTACAAAAATAGTCATAGCAATTAGTCTGACATGTAAATTACAAATATAAATAAAGGAATACATACCACTATCACATAACTGTAATATAGTATAAAGTTTATTTTTTTCCATGCTTACTAAAATGTATAATAAATCTTTTAAAAAACAGTAAACAGAATTTGAAAGGAAAAAAAAGAAGCTAACAATATTTTGTTATAAATCTTTTATTAGTGGAGACAGGCAAATCATGTGCTCAAACAAATTAAGAATTTCCTTTCGGTAAGAATTGCTTTTTTTTTTTTACATTCTGCCTCAGATAAGAATTTGTTTTTCTCATTTGAATATATCCAGTTATCCATTAACATAAATAGTTTCGTAAATGAGCGTTCAAAAATTAATATGAACTCTTTTAAGAAAACTTTGTTAATACGTATATCATTATCGTTGTTTACTGACTATGATAGATTTTATGAGGTTGAGCGAGATAAGGAGAAGCAAAGGCTACTATACCCTGACAATGATTGATTCGATCATTCGGGATATTGAGCAACATAGCTTATGATCAGATGACAACACACCGCCTTAAAACCACGTTCTTCTGTTTACAAACAATACTATTCGGTTACAGTGTATAATGTGATGAATATATTTTTAAAAACATATTTCTCATCGCTTTTTGATAAATTCTCATTAAAAGTGCTGAGTGAATTGATGGTGGGTAGTATTTTAGAAAAATCAGGAAATAGGTACCTGAAGATGGATGCCTTTTTGCAGCGCGTTTAAGGATAATTCATACAGTAAAGGTTATGTCCGCTAATTTTATTGATTGCGTGAGCGAATGATTATAAGCATCGCACTATAAACCAATATGAGGGCTACTGGTGGTGGGCTTTGCAATTTAAAACTTTTATCAAGTGACGAGAAAGACACCTAAGCTGGCACCCGTTCTATTCAAACTATAATTCAGACTATATTCTATTAAACTATATTTAAATAATTGGGATAAAAAGTAATATTGGGGTTAACATTATTATTTTTACCAAAAATAA
Source organism: Trichonephila clavata (assembly GCA_019973975.1). Lineage (NCBI taxonomy): Eukaryota > Metazoa > Arthropoda > Arachnida > Araneae > Nephilidae > Trichonephila > Trichonephila clavata. The sequence goes on along the minus strand of BMAO01025527.1, from coordinate 400,689 downwards.
TTAGATCATCTATGTATCTAAAAATTATTAAAATATATTTATATTCGTAAAAGTGTAAATATACAGGGTGTCCAGCCTTAATGTGACCCAATAGCTAATTCCCGAACCATTCGGTTTAGATATGCACTTTCAATTTGAAAAATGTTTTAAAAAAAGGTAAAGCATGTTTTTTACGTGCTTTACTTTTAGTTCGAACCAAAAAAACTAATTTATAAAAAATTACAAAAATTAATTTTTTATACGGTCCCCAGGTCCTATCACTTATATTTAGGAAAAGATGCAGTACACAAAAACAAAGTAAACACAAAAAGTTTCATTTTATTACGATAAAAACTGACCAAGTTATGTAACTTTGAAAATCATATATTTTATCAATTTTCTCCTCTAGTTTCAAGAAGCTAGTAAGGGCCGTCTCCAAAGTGAAATTAGTTGGAACTCTGCAGAAACTTTCGCTCTTGCACTTCACTTTTATGTAAATTGTTTTTAAATTTAAAAGCATACGTTAATAAATAAAATTTATTCGTGTACGTGTAAAACATAGGAAAAATAAAATATTTTGGACGAAGAAAACATTTTAAAAGCTGTTCCAAAAAATAGACTTATATGCTGCGGCTTCAGTCTGATTTGCTGCGTTTTTGCTGATCATGACGAACGTTAAAAATCTGTTGTGTAGTCGCTTGCAATTGCATACAGTCGTATTCTAATATTACGAATTCTAGTACGGGAGAACGAGATGTATACAAATGAAGAATACTGAGAAATGGTACTGTTTTATGGGCAGTGTAATCGAAATAAGAGAGAGGCGGCAAGACATTAAATTTCCCACTCGAAGACATCGATCTTATTGTACAATTGCCGTGTTGTTCAACCCTTGTATAAAATTGGGAGTTCCCCTTCTCATGCCTTCACCATTATTTAAGTTAATTTGGTCATTCTGATATAATAAAGCCCCTGATTGACGCACATTATGCAATAATTTGAATGGCAAATCCTGTATTATTTTGCTGCTATTTGTTAAAACAAGCTGTTTTAATCTTTTAGGTACTAGTTGTATTTATTTAATTTAACTTTTATTGTTTGCCATACAGCAATACAAATTGTCAATCTATGATGTTTAAAACGATGTTTCAATATTACTATGATGTTTTTCTTTTGCTCTTTCTGTAGATAGTGAATTACTGTACTCTAAACTCAATTTATATACGACCCCCTTTTCTGAGAAATTTAGATGCTTCAACTTTAGGTAGGCATAACTCGGTCAGTTTTTATCGTAATGAAATTAACCTTTTTGTGCTTACTTTGTTTTTGTGTACTGCATTTTTTCCTAAATATAAGTAATAGGATCTGAGGACCGTATAAAAATTTAATTTTCGTAATTTTTTTGTAAATGAGTTTTTGGGTTCAAAAAATCACGTAAAAACATGCTTTACATTTTTCAAAACATTTTTCAAATTGGAAGTACATATCTAAACCGAACGGTTCGGAAATTAGCTATTGGGTCACATTAAGGCTGGACACTCTGTATATATATGTAATAGGCGATGGCCGTTGGAATGGATTTCCTAATATGATAGTTATTTTTGATGGCATTGACGAGGCAGTCCTTTGAAATAATAAAATCAGTTTATTGAACATTTAACACATAGCGTTCCAACATAACAAGAAATAGACAAGAAGACACAAAACACAAAAGACAAACCAAGCTGCTGACGATTACATGACAAAAGAGAAAGACGAAAAAGACGGTTTCCAGAAATCTCAGTGTATATATAGGCAGCTCAAATCACATGATCTGAGTAGGTGGATAGATGTAGTTCAAAATACTCTCGTTAGGCGGCTAGCAAGTTTATTAATTAAACGTGGGTCCTGAAGAGATGGACCATAGGTAATTAAAGTATATTTAAAAGGATTATATTATTGGGATTATTACATTTATATATATACATATATAAATATTTAAATTTATATATATATATATATATATATATATATATATATATATATATATATATAGTCAAAATTTCTCTACAAGAGAGAGATGAATAAACATTAATCTGAACTGAAAAAAAAATGGAAATTGTAAGATAACCAGACAATAGATTTTAAAAAGGATATATGAAAAATTAAAATAATAGAATTAAATATAACAAAATATTTAAAAAAATGGATGCTACAGTATTATAAACATTGCTGACTTAGAACAGCTTAATAAAATAATTTATATAAAAGTGGGGTTGAACATGTTTTGTGGCCAGCCAAACTTCCCCCTTTCTGTTAATAATACTGAGCAAAAACCTAGTGAAAATAATGGATAGAAAATCTAAATACTTTATGAGAAAAAGGTAACTTACCTAAAAATTGCATTCAAAAATCCAGAGCCCACGCTAAATCTGAGTACAATAAACAAGTTACTGCCAGATTCTGGACCCAAATACATATTCAAAGCATAGCAATGGCTGAAAAGTAGCACTTAGCAAAAGTATGAAAAGAGTAGAAATAATAAATTAAGAATTGTAAACATACTACCATTATCTTAGGGACACTAAGATTATACGAGGGCTGTTCAAAAAGTATCGATACTGAATTTATTATGCAAAAACATACATATATAAACAGGTTTTGAGTCAATCTCCTTCGAAATATGCTCCATTGGCAGTAACACACTTGGCCCAACGATGTTTCCAGTCCTCGAAACATTTCTGGAACTCAGACTTTGGATGGTCTGAAACTGCGGTGTCGAATTCTGTTTTACGCTTTCAATGTCCTGAAACCGGTGTCCTTTTAAGGTGTTCTTGAATCTTGGGAAAGTGGAAAAAATGGAAATGGAACAGTCGTTGGAATTGCTGATCCTCAGTGAGGAGACGCGGCACAAACTTTGCAGACACTCGGCGCATGTTCAAGTCCTTCCTTAAAATTTCATCACATGATCCTACGGAAATGTGACACTCCTGTGCAATTTCTCGGACTGTTAAACGACGATCAGAGCCCACCACAGCCTTCACTTGTGCAATCTTGTCCTCATTGCGAGAGGTGGATGGGCGTCCAGAACGGGGATCACTGTTCACTGATTGACGACCCTCCTTGAATCGCCGGAACCACTCGAAAACCCGAGCACGACTCATCGCCTCATTTCCAAATGCTGTTTTCATCATCTCGTAGGTTTCGGTGCCCGTTTTACCGAGCTTAAAGCAAAACTTGATACAGATTCGCTGATCCCTGTTTTCACACATTTTCTTTTTTCGACGAACGCACGCAAACACTCCACGTGAAAGAAGTCAGTGTGACTGAACGGCGCGCTGTACGACCTGCCGAATTTTGTGAGACAAGGTGAAATATGCACGCGCATGATGCGCACAGTCCCTCCGCTAAGGGTTTTCTGGAATAAATAGAATAAATTCAGTATCGATACTTTCTGAACAGCCTTCGTATATGATTTAAAAAAAAACTAAGAGAACAAGTAATTTTATCTGAAATTAGAATTTGGAGGTAACTATAATATCTAGGAAAAATTATAAACTATAGAATTTTAATCCTTAATATTTAGAATTTCCTTATTCAAATAACTATTAGTAAAATTAATTGGGTATTTTTGAATTAAGCAGTATTTAGTAAAATATTTATAGTTTTTTATTTTTCTGACTTAATTGAAACTAGAAATTTATTGCGTTGTATGTAATTAATAACAATATTTCTGAATATAGAAACATGTAAATTACTCTCCCAATGCGGTCCCAATAATTATATATATATATATATATGTGTGTGTGTGTGTGTGTAATAGACGTGGCCGGTGGTAAAATTTCCTTAATATTATCACTATTTTTGATGCATTGACGAGGCAGTCCTTTGAAATAGTAAATACAATTTATTGAACATTTAACATATAGCGTTCCAACATAACAAGAAGCAGACAAGAAGACACACACACACACACAAAACACAAACCATGCTGCAGCCAATTACATGACAAACGACAAAGACAAAAGAGAGTGGTCTCCAAGCTAGTTTATTATTAAAACGTGGGTCCTGAAGGGTTGGACCACAGATAATTAAAAGTTAGTGAAGATTAAATTACTGGGAATTATTACATTTCCCCCCTCCGCAAGTCACGTGTGAGCACCAGGGCCCTTGGTCCACACTCGTAACCTACAGAGATATTAATTTTAAAATTGAAATTTAGATTAACATATATTTTTAAAATTTCCCTTCACTTAAACATTAACATGAAAATTTTCAAAAATTTGCCAAAATATTATTTTAAAGTGTGTAAAAATATTGAAACAACCATCCACCACCTTATTATTATTGGCTATGAATTCAAAATTATAAATTCCTAAAATACAGAAAATAATTTCTTAAAGTGATCTAAAATTGTATATAAGAGCACTGAGGTTGAAAACGGCTGGAAAGAAAACAAATTAAGAGATTTTCCAAGACTGGAATTGCAAGTCAACCAAAAAGAATTATTTTTTTTTTTACTATTTATAACTTATTTTTATTTATAATATACTTTTATGCGAACGAAAGGTACAAGTTTGGAGGCAATAGTATTTTGATAATCAAAGGAGTATATTTCCTTTGAGGTACTCAATATGCACAATCCTTACAAAACCCTTCTTATTTATTATTTCTTCTAAATGTAAACATTTGCTTACTTATTTTTATTTATTTATTAATATTTTCTCAGCATAAGTGCTCTCAAAACTATTATCATTTTATACACATTTAAATTTGTTCATTTTCCTTTTTTGTCTGAGGATGATGAGAAGTAGTTAATAAATGTTTCACACTATAATTTCTTAAAAAGCGTTTAAATCTAGATGAGGTAAAAGCACCATTTCTATCAGTTAACAATTTAATGGATATTTTTGAATTTGGAAAAGTTGTTTCAAACAATTTGCATAGGTTTCTGTTGTTTCACTTTTAGAAGGAAAAGCCCAAACATAGCGAGTTGCATGATCTATTATTATTTGGAGAAATTTTTTAATAGAATTATAATAATTAAATCCACCAACAGAATCAACAGAGATGCACTCAAAAGGTTGATCTGTGGGAAGTACAGTCTGTAGAAGACCAAATCTTTTTTGCCTTTTCTTTTTGCTTAATTGACAGACATCACAATGTTTAACAAATTTTGAAATATCTAAATTAATATGAGGCCAATATATTCAGGAGTAATTAAATTTATCATTTTTGAGTACCTGGGCGTCCAAATTGTTCATGAGCATTTTGCAGAGTTTTTCTTTTTAATGAAAAAGGTACAACAATTTTAAACAGATTTTACTTTTTAAGGACAAAGACACCAGGGAGCGGTCTCCAGAAATCTCAGTATTTATAGAAAGTGGGAAGGAAGTCATATGTTCTATATAGGTGGGTGGATAGATGTAGTTAATTCAAAAGGTTGCCGTTTCGCAGCTAGCTAGTTTATTATTAAAACGTGGGTCCTGAAGGGATGGACTACAAATAATTAAAAGTTTATTAAAGATTAAATTTTACTGGGAATTATTGCATATATATATTCTCCACACAATTCTGTTTTTATTATTTTTTCTCAAATTGTTGACTTCATTGTTTACCTACTGAGATCTTTTTATCTACCTCTAAGCATGATTTATTTCCAGAACAGTTTTATCATTTTTTAAATTAAATGTCTATTAAATTCAATAAACTGACTTTTGAAAAAGGCAAACCATAATATGCCGAAGTTATTTTCATACCTGCAATCTATCAATACACTTTATTCAAATAATTGTTAAAAATGCTGTACTTTTTTTAATTCAATTCATTATAAAAGGAAATTAAATGAATTTCATTAAATCACATTCGAAATAAAAAAAAAATAAACAATGATAAAGGGTAAAAAATTTAGTTCAAAACAATAAGTTTCTAGTAGTAAATATGCGGTTTAATAAAAAACTTCCTAAAAAAATTATTTGTATTTATGAAATGATTTTTTCTAGAGTCATGCAAATTAAATGGAGAAAGAACAATCAGTGCAATTAAATTTAATTTCCTCATTTTGTTTTTTCGTACGTTTTAAACGAGGAAAAATTTTATATTATTCTGAGCAGATAATGTGAACACAAGGTTGTTTGCTTCATATTTTTTTTTATTTAAGGAAAGCTAAGACTAATCATAACATAAGAAAAATTTTTAAAACTGCAGTTCACAAAAAGAGAGTATTTTTTTCCCTCAAGATATATTTGTTACTAGCAACTGTATGTTTTTCATTCATCTCTGTAACTTTTTGGTTATTTTTCGCAGTAATTTGTAAGGTACAATATTTAAAGAAATATTCAATGATTGAAGTGGTTTTTTTTCGTACTATAATCATAAACGAGCATAATAAAATTTAAGCATTTGAATAAGAGAGCATTTCATTCAAATGAAAAAAAAATGTACACTTAAACAAAATCAAAATAGTCATTCCCTTGAATTGTCATAGATAGATTAATATGTGTAAACACTCAGAAAACTTGAACCACGAAGAAAATTTCTGTTTTAAAGATTAAAAAAATATAATTGTATTAAAAATTTCTTAAATTTTGGAAAAATATTATACTTTAACTCATTATCACCACAAAACTGCATAATGAGGCGTTGGCACAACAAGCTTCGAAATTCGTTGAGCAACACTCAAACGATGGTGGATAATACTTTAGCTGAAACTTCTAAGCCCTCATCAAAAGATGATTTTAAGATTAAATTACATTTAACGTACTTTAACATTAGTGAATAATTTCTACCAGTAGCGCACGCAAAAATTTTTCAAGGGCGGAGTCCATGATTGAAAGTCCCCCAACTCGTATCATACCTCAAAAGAACACCAATTGATTCTTCTGATTTTGTCGATTTTGTTAACAAAAAACAGAAAAAAAAATAAATTATTGAATTAATAATTACCATTAATTAATAAAATAAATTGTTAATTGCAAGTACTTAATTAAATTTTGCGTTATCTATATATAGGATTAACATCAATAGAAAAAAACTCAAGGGCTTTAGGGGGTGTCCGAACCCCCAGGACACCCCCCTTATGTGTGCCACTGATTTCTACTAATATAAGCGATTTCCAAAAATCTACAGACTTATAAACGTAGGTTTTAGCGAATTATAATCGAGCCTTTTGATATTTGCTGCACTGATAAATAATTTTTTTTCTAACTACTCTCGTCCTTGGAATACTTCCTCTATACATTCTTTGGTTTCGTACAGTTTCCATATTGACATACTTGTGAACCTCTAATGCACTTCCAATGTCAATTTTACTGCATTGGTTGTAGGACTTCAAGCAGTGACGTAACGTGCACCCCCGAAACCCCCGCACTGCAGGGGGGGGCAAGGCTTCTAGGGGGCCCAAAGCCTGACTGACGCCATGAACGTAGATTTTCTCAAAGTTCGCTTCACATTTTTCAAAATCGAATTTTTAAGTCATTTTCCAATTAGCGATCAAACGTCATTCACCATTAAAACTTTCATACGCTCATAACATATCTTTAATCCTCTAAATAGCCAAATCAAAAAACTTTTTTTTTTCATTTGCTGTAATCCAGGCAACGAGAGATAGTTTTTCTTTAGTGGGTTTTCTTTTTAAACCTTAATTACTAACAAAAAAACAGTCAGACGGAGAATCGGATAAAATGCTAGGAATACAATAATTTCAACACTGTTATTATTACTGTATACATTACATTAGCAGTAGGGAGGGGAAGAAAAGACATGATTTACTTTTTAAGAAGCAGCAGAGAAAATTATTGGTGTCTTTAGTCCCCCCCCCCATGTGTTTCAATTTCATTTAGCTAAGTCGTAAATAACGTACATCTGTTATGCTTTTTTCAAGTAAAATAGTATTACGATACTTGGAAAAGCATAGAGAGCATTTTAAATGAGAGCATTTGATGATAGATTTATGAGTATTCAATCAAATGAAGCGTAATGAGAAGAAAACATAATGGAATGTATCAGTTTTTTATTTCATTTTCATAAAACCATTTTTGCTTCATACAAAGAACTCTCCTTATTAAAAGTTGCAGTATTTACGCTAGAATGTAATCGAACTTAGGTCAAGTTCGTTCCAGGATTCAGAAATGATGAATCAGGTAAGTGATACCTTTTTTTCTTTCGTAAGAATTTTAAATCTAAATTTTTTTTTCTGTGTTCGTGTCTTTCTTAGTGTTTGTTGTCTATCGTTAGAGATTTCCATTTTAATAAATATTATAAATACTTTCTAATGTTATACATTATTTACTTCGTTTACTCAGACTCCGGTTGATTTTGTATTCAGTTAAAAGTTTAATATTAAATATTTTTATGTTATGGTTTGGCAATCATTTGTATATATATATAAATATATACACTTGCTGGAAAACAGTGAGTGTTCTCAAGGACGAATGAGAGAAGATAAGCTCTGAAAAAACCATTACACTTGTTAATTTAATGTCGAAACGCGTATTCAGAAAGTTTTCAACACACGGGGGTTATCCAACCAGCTATTAAATAGCTCATTATACTTTTTAAATAATTTTTATAGTTACTATTAAAACAGTGAACGCAGACTTTTTCTACTTGATTTTTGTTGGCATCGCTACAAACCTGTCCTTATTTTCAAAGCTATGAAAGAAAACCGAGTTCACTTTTGTTATTCTCAATACTTGGAATGAACTGAATAAAATATAATTTTAAAAAAAAATTTAAAATTCCGGTTTTTAAAATTTTTTTTGTCGTTTATGTAAACAGTACTAGGTGAAGCAGACTTTTCTAGCAAGTATATATTTTTAAGATTCGGCTTGGGGCCCAAGATCTTACTTTGCGGGGGGGGGGGCAACTATTTTCCGTTACGCCACTGACTTCAAATAGATAGAATTCATAACGTGAGATCCATAATTCTCCACGTGCAACGAGACATCTAGAACATCGGTGCTCGAGACTTGTTTTTAACCACATTTGTTTTGTACTTCGAAATAATATTATGAACTACAAATATTTTATATTTTACCTATTTTCTTCTTTGTTTTTCCATAATTCCAATGAAGAGTTATAAGTTTAGTAATGTCAACAGAAATTTCAGAAATTGCAATGCAGCTCTTATACATACCAAAATTAAGCTTCAAATCAAACTTCAAATTAGATTAAATTCTTTTTATAGAATTAATATACCAAAGTTGGCTATTTGTACCACTTGTTTCAGCAATACCCCAATATATTTTTGATCACTACGTTCAGTTAATACTCACGAGATGTGTATAAATTTATTATTGTTTAACAATATTTTAAGTCAATTTTGAGCTTTCAAAAATTTTATTTAGCCATCAGATGGCATGAAAAGAAAACCATTTCATTAAAAAATCAAACAGTTAATTTTCTTTCAAAATTTTTTGACAGTTTGTTTTTTTACAATGCTTTTTCGAATCACTTTATACATCAAATATCAAGATTGCAGTAGTCAAGTGGTTATGGTCATGAAATTGCAGCACACGTTGTTTCGGTTGAGTCAGAAATTCGAGCTCTGGAGCCACCCCCAGAGCCGTGGTAGCCTTGTGGATAAGGTCATGAAATTGTGTTCATTGAACTTTTGAAAATGCCTGCAAGTTTTGTAAAATTTATCTTTGTGACTTCTGCACACAAAAAAATCTAAAAGAAAAAATTTTGTTCAATAAGGGCTGAATGAGGGGGTGGTTGCTTTCCCAAAAGAGCTGTTTGTATAGTTTTAAACCCTTTCGAATGAGCTCAGTTCCTTTGCGCATTTTGTCACTAGCCCCGGTGTTACTTCAGAATGCGACGTAAATTAAAAGTAAAATTAATCTATTTCAAACCTCGAATTCAACTATCCACTTTGTTTTCTGGTGAAATCAAATCTCAGAAATTTTCATTCACTATATCATTATTGTGCTTGTGTGAGGCTACCCAGTATGTATAATAATACTATACAGTAGAGGTCGTTTATCCGAATCAATTGGGACCGGACACCATTCGGATACGCGATTGTTCGGAAAACCGAAAACCGAATGCGATCCATGCAGTATGTGATACTGGACACTATACAAATATTGAAAATCATTACACGAGGGAAACGTGCTTGAAGAAAAAGCAAAATGTCGCAATTTTACCTTGATTGGGGGAAATGATCACTTATTTTTCGCTGTACCATTGTACACCTTCGTTTTTTCAATGCAAGTCCGATTCTCTTCAGCAGCAGTAGTAGAGTAGGACAGCACTCTGATTGTTGTTCATACCACTCCAAAGTTGTCTCTAACGCAGAAAAGCGTCAGCATTTTATGGATACTTGCTACCTTCGTTGTTGTTGTCCTCATTTTCATCCGTTTCATCGTCGACAGGGTCGGATTCTTGCACAGAAGTTACAATCTCGTCTTTATTTAGCATTTGAAGTTCACGGTCTTCTACATCGCATGCCATCCAGGTTTCTACATCAACAAAACTCAACAAAAGAGCACGAATACACCCACTCAATTGGAAACGAACTGACCTAATATTCCGCGCATATGTTTACCAAATCACACAACTGAAATTCCCCAAATATCCCTGACCTTGGGGTTTTACGTCACTTTTGGCCGCACACGAAATCACTGTTGAGCATTACACTGTTCGAAAACGTATCCGGACTTTGGTACGGATATTTGACGCTCCGGATAATAAACGTTCGGATAAACGACGTTCTACTGTACTTAAAAACATTAAAGCGCAATTTAATTAACCCTGCTTTTTAAGGCAGTTTACCCTACCTATAGCGAACTACCTTTCGATCTGAATAGTCCTAAAACAGCATGACGACTATAAAAAAGAAAACTTTCAGTGATTAGGAATGAGAAGCATGTGTACAGTACGAAAAATTCTCACTCTTTTTTTTTTTCAGTGCTAAGTGAAACGTTTCACTGAGATCTGAATATTTGGCCTACGTCATAGGCGGATCCAGCAATTTCTTAAGTACGGGCCCCATTTTGTGTTATTAATGCTAAAAGTCATGCTATTTACATTCATACTATTTACGTTACGCCCTACTTTAATGAAAAACAACTATATTTATGGAAGTATTTATTTGAAAATTTTTAAGTAATGCTGTTTTAAAAAAATAATAACGCATAAAAAAATCGCAAAAAGAAATAAATATCCTGTAATTTTCAGTAAAGTATGAAAACTTTCAATGTGTGGCTTTAAAATAAAAATAAATCATTTAAAAGAAAATGCATAGTAAAACTTCCCTGTCCGAGTAAGACAAAAGCCCATCTCTTATTTAAATCTGCCATTGACTCTCATGATACTGACGCTAATTTCACACACACATGCCGTGAAAAAAAATTTCATACCTAATGCCGAAAGCTTCAGTGTGAATCTTAAGTTAAGACCCTCAGTAGTAACAAGTAATTTTTTTTAAAAAAAAATGTTTTTTAAAGTCAATTCCTACTAGAGTCAACAAAGAAAATTTTTATTTTAGTTATTTTTATTAAATAATTACAATTAACATAAATATGTATAAACATATGACAGAATCCCAATATTAAATGGAAAGAGCCTCAAGCGATCTTTACTACCATTCAAATGTTCTTGTACACACACACAATTAAATTTAATTAATTAATACTTGAGAAAACTATATTGACATCAAGAATCATCCACTGCGTTTAAAAAAATGTATTTGAACTTGATTGGATGAATAAAAAGTATTTTATTAACGACTGAAAATTTGAGCACGATATATAAATATATATGAGTGTGAACAATATATATATTATACTAGCTGTTACCCGCCCGCTTCGCTGGGTATTTCATGATGTTTTATAAATTTTTACTGCTTATATATATGTATAAATTATTGATATCTAAGTCCTAGCATTAAGAATTCGATTGTATTGAAAAATATACTTAGACCTGTAACTGTCACCTGTTGAAAAAGGGCAGAACTCATCTAATTTGTATTTTCTAAAAATCTCTAAAATTGAAGTATAGAATGATGTTTGCTCTTTCGTAACCCAAAAAAACGAAGTGGATTCCCGCAAAACCAATTTTCGCGGTGGATCTCTACTCCGTAAATTGAACATGCAAGCCAAATTTCAAGTCTAAATCAAACAGAAAAAAACAAAAGTTTTACTATCAATATCCCCGTAATCCCGTTGAGAGCCGTTTTGCAAAATAACCTCTCTTAGCGGATTTCAATTCAACAAAAGAAAAATGCAAACCAAATTTATTATTATAGTCCTTGTAGCTCGAAAAAAGTAATTTTTTTTGTGTCAATACGTCCCAGTAAAACCTGCACCCCCCCCCCGCAGAACTTGATTTACTTAAAATACATTCTTAGTGCATCCCTATTCAACAAAAGAAACATGCTTAAAAAATTTCAAGTATATGGGTCTAACAATTAAAAACAGGAATTTTTTTCTGTAACTCCTCTTGACACCTCGCAACCATCCTTGGAGGTCAATTTTCGTTTTACTCTTTGTTAGAGGAATTATATTCCATGAAAGAAACATGCCTACCAATTTTCAAGCAGGATGATCAAATAGTTTAAAAATGGAAATATTTATCGATTACGCCTCTTAATCTCCCGAAATTAAACTTAGTAGTTGATATTCGCAAAACCCATTTTGTAGCGGTTCTCTACGAAAGGAATCTGCTTATCAAATTTCAAGACTAAACGTCTAATAGTTTAAAAATGGGGATAATTATCTATAACGCCACTTCGGTGTCTGTTTTCACAAAACCCATTTTGTAGGGGAATTGCACTCTATGAAAGGAATCTGCTTAACAAAATTTGTGCTTCCAATAAATTAAAAATGCAAAAAAAAATTATCAATAACGCCCCTTGAACCCCCGCAACACCACCTAAGGGTTTATTTTCACAAAACACATTTTGTAGTGTATCTCTATCCTTTGAGAGGAATCTGCTCACCAAATTTCAAGACTGTGCGTCTAATAGTTTAAAAATAGAAATAATTACTTATATCTGCCCTTAACCCCCCGCAACACCCCTTGGGGATCAATTTTCCCCAAACCCGTTTTGTAACGGATATGTACTCCATGAAAGAAACATTCCTACCAATTTTCAAGCAAGTAGGTCAAGTAGTTTAAAAACGAAAATATTTATCTATTACGCCACTTAATCCCCGCAACGCCACTTAGAGGTCTGTTTTCACAAAACCTTCTTATAGCTAATCTCTACTCTATGAAACAAATCTATTTATCAAATATAAAGACTGTGCGTCTAATAGTTTAAAAATGGAAATAATTATCTATAACGCCCCTTAAGTCCCGCAACGCCACTTGGGGCAATTTTCACGAAACCCATTTTGTAGCGTATCTCTACCCTATGAGAGGAATCTGCTTACTAAGTTTCAAGACTGTACGTCTAATAGTTAAAAAATCGGAATTTATAACGCCCCTTAAACCCCCCACCCCGCAACACTCCTTGGGAGTCAATTTTTTAAAAACCCATTTTGTAGCGGATATTTACTCCAGGAAAGAAACTTACCTACCAATTTTCAAGCAGGTAGGTGAAGTAGTTTAAAAACGGATATATTTATCTTTTACGCCCCTTAATCCCCCGCAACGCCACTTAGAAGTCTGTTTTCACAAAACCCGTTTTGTAACTGATCATTATTCTACGAAAGGAATCTATTTATCAAATTTAAAGACAGTGCGTCAAATAGTTTAAAAATGAAAATAATTATCTATAACGCCCCCTAAGCCCCTGCAACGCCACTTGGTGGACGATTTTCACCAAACTCATTTTGTAGCTGATCTCTACTGTATGAAAGGAATCTGCTAACCCAATTTCAAAATTGTACATTGAGTAGTTTAAACATGGAAACATTTATTTATAACGCCCCTTAACCCCCGTAACGCCCCTTGCGTTTCGTATTTCGGAAAATCCGTTCTTAGCTGATGTCTACTCTATGAAAGGAACATGTCTACCAAATTTCAAGTATGTAGGTTGAATAGTTCCAGAGATATCGTGATTAGTCAGTCAGTCAGTGAGTCGCTTTTCTCCTTTATATATATAGATAATAGTAGGAATTCAAAAAGAAATGATCGTGTAAAATGTCAGAATGCCCTGGTTGTTTTGAAAGAAAAATGTGTGACCAAAAATAAATATTATTCGTAGAAAAATTAAAATACTTATTTGATTGTTTATCAGCGTCGCACTGTGAAGCAACATGGTTATTGGCGACCACGTAATTTGAATGATTGTCTAGCAAAAAAGACGATTACTTGACCACGACAGTCTGAAGAATTTTAGCTTCGCCAGATTTAATCTGAATCATCCTCTACACATCAGGACTCAAACCCACCACTCGGCAGAAATTAAACTTGGCACAAATTCGAGACCATGGTCATTCGGCTGCATGGGAGCACAATTGTTATTTAACTAATCCAATCTCAATTTAAGGTATCCGACTACTTTCAAAACGTGGTTTTGAAAAAACGTATAAATGAATACTAGCCGCCCATCTGGTATAGTGGTTAGTGATGTTGACTGCTGGGGCGTAGGAGCTGGGTTCGAATTCAGAAGAAGGCATCGATGTTTATAAATAGATAGTGCTTTTGTGGCATGGGGTATTCTAAACAGCCGTCGAGTCGCAAGTCCTCTCGTGAAGTTGGTAGAAGGGGAAGACAGGTGGGAAGCCCCTGACCTCCCCCAGAGTTGGTCAAAATTGGAGTGGAACCGAGCCAAATCGTACTGCTACTTATATGGTGCTCAAGGCTACAGCTAACGACAGGCGTAAAAATCCAGCCCCTTGTCGCGAGGAATTTCGTGGGTCTTAATCTGATATTATTGTCGATCAGGCATAAGTAACAAATGAATACTTTATTTATATTTAGTATCACCTGAATAAGAATATGCATATAAAATTGTTTTAAGAATGTTATTACAGGAGAAAATTATTTAAATGCAATTTTTTGGCAAAAGATGAAGAAAGAATGACAGATTTTCAAAACATTCACCTTTTATGATAAATCCTTCTATATTTTGTCTAAGTATATCTAAGACTTCTATACAGAGTCTGAACTAGAACTTTTAAAATATATTTCGAAGTTGATCAATTCATATTTTAATACATCAGATTAAAAAGAAATTTTAACAAAATAACATCGGTTATTACTTCAGTTGATGGTAACTCTGAAAATGTGAATTTTCAAAAATCCTATTTCAGGTTGTCATTATATATATATGAGTAATAAATACTATACAAAAGCATTTTCCATAAAAGGTGAATGTTTTGTAAATATGTCATTCTTTTTCCATTTTTTGAAAAAAGTAGCATTTAAGTCATTTTTTTATTTTATTAACATTCTTAAGACAATTTTATATTTGTTTATTGTAATTCAGATGACACTAAATATATCAAAAAATTTATTCATTTATATGCATTTTCAAAATCAAGGTTCCAAACGTAGTCGAATACCTTAAATCAGAAAACTAGTTTCAAATTTTAAAAGGGAAAATATAAATATAATTATTTAATACTATTCAAATATATATAGTATGAAGATCGTATAAAAATTAATATTGAAAAATAACTGTTGAATAAATCTATTTTTTCAGAGCGCACTTTCGTAATCATACATCATAGTAAACATCAAAGTATTGTTTTATTTTTGAGGATAATCTTTTGTGCTAGGAAGCTTCTGGAATGCATTTTGAATCTTTTCGAGAAGGTCGTGTTGTTTTTGCGTCAAGATAATTGCAGAGACCATATATCCAATTAAATCCCTTCTAATATGAATTTCAGAAGCTTTATTTTATTTTTTGAAGAACAATGTAAAAATGAAGCACGTAGTTCTTGAATTTACAACGCATATTTTTAAAAATGTACGAGTTGGAACATGAAAAATACATGATCGGCGTTCATTTAATGTGACACGTCAAAAAAAAAAAATCATTCAGAGAATCCGATTACTGTATCCAAAAAATTGAATACAAAATCAGGTGCCAATTACCAGTTTTACCTGAAGCTTTAGGCACGTGTTGTTCCTGGAAAATTATGCAGATTTATTTTTATCCTTGATAACAGGCAAGACTAGTTAAAAAGTGATTAAAAAATTTTGATGGATTCAATGACTTATGTTAAAACATGTAATCATTTTTAAAAAAGATTTGTTCTTTTTTAAAAATGATTACATGTTCTGAAAGAAATTATCCTCATTTAGCGGGTAGAAAACATTTTTTTTAAGTATATATATTGAATGAGTGTAATTTAAGTTTTAATAAGTATAGTTACAAAGGCTTTTCTAAAAAAACACACAGTATTTCCTTTCTTTTAATATTTGTATATTTTTTGCTTACCGTCTAAAAGCTAATATTCTAGACAAAATAAATAAATAAAATTGAAAAAAGAATTAAATATTTTAATGAAACGGATTGACCTACAATTAAATCAATATTAAAGAAGAACTCGAAAGAAAAAAAAAGGTTTCAAATCCTCAAATACAGAAGTTCCAAGAAGTAAATCATCCATACTTCATTAAGTATGAAACGTGATTTAAAATGATTCTTATTAAACTTTCGATACGTGCTATGGCGTAGCACCTTTCCAGAAGTGTTTAAAATGAAGCTGAAAGTCTTATAATTGTAAGAGTATGTACAGATTCTTCGGAATGAAAATTTGATTCTTTTGTTAGCTATTTTTGACTAAACACCTCTCGAATCAATTAACACTGTTTCTCTACTGATGTTTTACGCATACCTATTTCGACCTTAAATATTTGGTCGCTGTAAGTGAATATTAACATCGCACTGTTCAGCTACACGAGGTCTTTTGGCGACGGACAGCGTAATTTTGAACCATGGTCAAGTGACGCTGACGACACTGAGCTGGCATCCCCTCTCCTAACTACCACACCAACGGGAAAACGTTTGACCTCTCGAAAGATTTAACGTGCATCGCTCCCCTACACGGTGGGTCTTCAGTGGCACTGGGCTCGAATTCATGACACGCTAGCCATGATCCGATACCTTGACCACTTGGCTACCGTGGCCACTTTGGTCACTGTAACAAAATGGTCATAGTCGCGAACTCGTGCTCGATGTTGTTTCTGTCGAGACCTGGTAGGAGCCGTGGAAGCCTAGTGGTCAAAGTATCGGATCGTGGCTGGCGTGTCATGAGTTCGAGCTCAGTACCACTAAAAATCCTCCGTGTAGGGGAGCAATGTACGTTAAATCTGTCGAGAGCTCAAACGTCCTCCCGTTTGGTGTGGTGTGGTAGTTAGGAGAGGGGATGCCAGCTCAGGTGTCGTCCTCGTCACTTCACCATAGTTCAAAATGACTAGGTCCGTCGCCAAAAGCCCTCCTGTAACTGAACTGTGCAACGTTAATATTTACTCACTCAGTCGAGTCCTGGTGGTACTAAAGACCCTCCGTGTCGATTAATTGATTAACTAACGTCCCACTTCGAAGCAATACGAAGCTATTGGCGTAAGTGAGTGAATATATTAACATCGCACTGTTCAGCTACACGAGGGCTTTTGGCAACGAACCTCGTAATTTCAAACCATGGTGAAGTGACGAGAACGATACCTGAGCTGTCACCCCCCCCCTAACTACCATACTACACCAACGGGAAGACGTTTGAGCTCTCGATAGATTTAACGTGCACGCCCCTACACAGTGGGTCTTCAGCGGTACTGGGCTCGAACTCATGGTCCGCCAGCCACGAGTCCGTTACCTTGACCACTAGGCTACCACGGCCACACGAAGCTATTGGCGGCAAATCTCATAATTTTGCACCACGGTCAAGTGACGAGGATTACACTAGCACAGGGACTTCTTTTCGCTATGTTGAGGGGAAGATACACATTAAATCTATCTAGGCTCAAAATCTTCACGTTGGCATGGTGCGGAAATCTGGAGAGGGGAGTGATAACGTCGTCCTCGTGACTTGATCAGGGTTCAAAATTACGAGGTCTAACGCCAGTAGCTCTCGTGAAGCTTCTAATTGCAGAGTGGATAAGAAATCAATCTATCTATCGATCTGAAACGTCCTTTAAAGCCTTTGCATTTGGATACAAGTAATTGTCGATATTATTTTTGACAACTATAGCAGGGGAAAAAATCAAATAGTCAATAAAGGAAAAATGATTTAATTTAAAATGTAAGTTTAAGTTTTAAAAGGGTTTTTTTTAATGTAATGGCCGTTACATAAATTGTTTTAAATTTAGTAAGGAAGAAATACATAAAAACAAATAATATATATAAAAAAAATTTAAGTTAATTCCTACTTAGGCCAGCAAAGAAAAATTTTATTTTAGTTACTTTTTATTAAATGGTTACAATTAATCTAAATATGTATATACATACGACAGAATCACAATATTACGTGACAAAATAGAAAGCGATTTTCCATTTTCCTTTCTATAAATGCTATTGGGCAATTTTTTGTTTGTTTGTTTGTTGCTATTTATTCCTTAATTAAACTTAATTATTCTAATAAAATAGAACATTAAAAAAGAAATCACATTCTCAGAAAACAGGCCATCTCAGGTGGGATTGGAATCCACGATCTTAGGATTAGAAGTCGAACGCACTATCTATTGCGCTACAGGAACACAACGAACGGTTTTCCTTCTTATATATGCTGTTGGGTTATTTTATTTTTGTTAATATTTATTCACTTTTTAATTTAATTAATGAATTAATATTTAAAAAATACTGTATCAACATCAAATGTTATCCACTACAAGTTTTAAAAAATGTATTTGAACTTGAATGGATGAATAGAAAGTATTTTATTAACGACTGAAAATTTGAACAAGATATATATATATATGCAGTGCACAAGGAATGCCCTAAATAAGAAAAATATTAACAATGAATGAGTAGCAGCGGTGGCAGAATGGTAAGCTCGCGAACTCGTAACTGACGTTGTCGAGTCGCAGGTTCGAAAGCCCTAGTGCTAATGAAGACTCACCGTGTAGAGCGACTGATGCATATTAAATCTGTTGAGACTCAAAGTCTTCCCGGTGGCATGGCGTGGAAGTTAGGAGAGGGGGTACTAGATCAGGTGTCATTCTCGTCACTTGATCGAGGTTTAAAATTACGAAGTCCGCTACCATTAACCCTTGCGTTGCTTCAGAGTGTGATGTAAATTAAAACCAAATTCGCAATGAATGATGATTCCATACGAAGATCATTCCTTGTCAAATTCTTGAACACAGATGATTTTCTATTCGAATGTAAATTTATCAGTCTAAATTGAAATTAGCATCTGCTTCGTCAAATGCTGAAATACATCGATAAAATCCACTCAGCTATTTAAATCAATTTTTTTAATTCGAAATTTATTAAATTTTTCGTATTAAAATAGTAAATAAATAAAATAACTAAAAAGTTAAAATAAATAACGAATGAAGTGTATGTGTTTTTCAATCAAAATATAATTAGCGAAATGTAATAATTCCAATAAAAAGCATTGTTGGCTCAGGGGAGTAGCTACCGCCCTATCAACGTTACGGGGTCCCAACATATACGAGGAAAAATTGTTAATATATTAGGGTTGCCCCAGAATGTGCAAGAAATTTTGATACGGGGCCCATCCAAGTTTAGCTACGCCACTATGTTTGCTCAAAGCATTTTATTTATAAATATTTAATTCGACTCATATTTATCAAAAATGCTATTTGATAATAACCAATTCTAAAGGCAAGATAATATAACTCAAAAATTCAGAGTCTATTATGAATAATTTAAATTTTTAAAAAGTGAACAAAAAACGTTTAACTTAGAGCAGAAAATAATGCTAAAATAACAAGTAAATCTTGAATTCTGTGTTTGTTTTAATAAAAAAAGGCATATTAATAAAAATTCTCCTCAGAGAGAGAGATTATGTTTGATTAATCAAAGATCTGTGTGTGTGTCTCTGAACAAAATTAAAAGAAATCAGAATTTAAAATTTGTTTAGTTTCTTAGAGTATATCCTTATAGTGTTAAAATTTTTAATATACTCGTAAGAGCGAAGGAGTGCTATGAAATAACTAAAATTAAAAGAGATTGGAAAATTTTTAATATACTTATATCAGAATGAAAGAGTGCTGTGAATTTATAAAAATGCGCGTATTGAATTTAGATTGAAACGTTTTCTGTCCAACTTCAAGATCACGTGCTAAATATCAAACAATGCACTTTATTAAATGAGGTAACCTTTTCAAACAAAGTGAATGAATAAAAAAACAATAGATAAAAATAATTCTTATTGATATTTTATATAAAAAATTTATTTCAATTTCCGTAATATTTCACAGTAAAGCGTACAAACCTTTGATTGCAACAAAAAATATCTTTAAAAAATTTTGTTTATTAATTTTGGTTCATCTATATATGTTAAAATTTGAAGCTATAATGATAATCTATTCTAAATTAAATCCCAGATAAGAACTTTCGAAGTTTTTATGGTAGAAAATACACAGTATTTCAATATTTACAGTATTTTAAAGTAAAATGTAAAAAGTACATTCTTTTTACATTAGATACAAATACCCTTTATTTCAAAAATATTTTGTATTTGTAGGAGTTTATATCGAAGTATAAAATAGGTATAAAGCTTTTTTTTTTTACGAAGAAATTGTTTTTTGGCATGGGAAAAGTAGCCCATAGTAAGATTTCTACAAATATTAACTCTTAAATTGTTACTAGAATAAGTAGGAAAATTTTTATTCTAAAATTATGAAAACAGAGAAAAGGGTCAGATGAATCAAAAATAGAGATAAAAATGAAAAGAATCTATGAATATTGAGTTCCAAGATTAAAATAATCAATATCCAGCTCAATTAAAAAGTTAAAAGGTATTTGCAATCATTACTATAATATTTTAGTAAGAGCGATATCCTCAATATTTTTTGCGAAAATAACTACAGAAGCATAACAGTTAATCTAATTTTTATGAAAAAATGAAATCCAAAAATTAATAAGCGTATACATGATAAATTTATGCCACGCTGAACAAAATTATGTAGCTTGCAAGTGATTAAAAACTGTGGAGTTAAAAGTGTCTTTCTTTTTTTATTACCCTACAGTTTATTATACAGAATCCTTAAAATTTAGAAACCTATATAAATGTGAGTAATTTTTTTCACTTTTATATTTTTAAGTGAAAAATTCTTTCGCTAGGAGAAAAAATATGAAACATTTTTTAAAGGGGAAAAAATACTGTTACGAACTAAAATGGAAAACATGATATAATATTTCGCTCTTTGTACATTAATAAAATCAACATATTTAGTTCTAAGAACTTTTTTTTTTTTTAAAAAAAAAGAGTTATTAATTTTTGTTGTCTTATTTTTGCTTATTTCAAGGGAAAAGTTCTAAAATAAATATAAGAATCTTAATTACTTTCTTTGTGAGATAATGTAATTAAACAATAAGATTCGGATTGTATGTAACCTTTGAACCAAATATTTGTCCCTTTTATAGATTTTTTTAGCCGACAAAATGTTGTGAAGAGAAAGCTTTGTAGATGCAATACCTGGCTTTCTAACCGGTAACTCGGGTATTTCAATGACCTCATTCCTACGCTTTAGCGTCATCTTAGACATCACGAACAGGGCGCCAACACTTATTATTTTTTTTATTATAATAGTTTTTTTATCACGATGAATTGAAGCAAAAAGTACGTGCCCTTCCCGATGTTAGAAATGTATTACATTTTACATATTATTTACTATATGATGTAAACCTATTGAGAGTAATTTTCGAGATTAAGAACTTGTGTTACTAAAATCGAAATGACATCAAATCACTAAAATATTTAGAAAGGCAAATTACGACCCGGAAATAAAATCCACACACATATGTTTTTTCATATAAATTAGTTAAATTCTAGATAAATTATATATAGTTTCTCTTAAATGTTTAAAACATTAAAAGACGAATTCTTACGTCACCCGCGAGTGAAAAAGTATAATTCTATGTTTTGTATTGAGATGAATGGATTTTTTTAGTAAAATAGTCAGACCTATATATAGTCAAAAATATTTTGGCAAAGAAAATTTATCTAATAAGAACAGCCCTTAACTTACCTGTTGATGCTCGAAATAGAAAAATTTTTAGGACTGCGATTTAAAAAAAGGCAATTGTATACCCTTCATCGAATATGCACTAATGATTAGCAATGCACACAAATCAGATATCAATAATTTTAGTTAAAATCGGTATCTCTTAACTGTTATATATTTTCACCCAATAAAAGATACATTTACTCTCAAAAATATTTCTAGTAGTATATATATTTGATCCAAAATTAGCAGAAAAAGATTTAAAGTAGTGCTTATTAATGTCAAATTATTACTAATTTACTGGGAGAAAAATTTTTCGTTTTGACTATTCTCTATGAACGTGTTTAGGGCTTTTAAATCCAATTTAAGATAAAATATCAGTGTTATATTTGAGAATATTATCATTGAATCAATATTCTACGGATAGATGGATAAGAATTATTCTTCGACTATGTATAGAAAAAAATGACACTCAAACTCGGTTTTATGAAGAATCCCAGAGAAAATGTATAGAAAGAATTGACATGCAAACATTTTTATTCTCTGAAACTGGTTACTGGACTGAATGGTTATATTTGAGATCCCTTTCTCTAGAGTATTAATACTTAAAAGAGTATTTAATACATTCCTAGACTCAGAAAATCGTAACATACATATTTTAGGCAATATTTAATTACATTTCTCATTGAAAACAATTAACAAAATATAAACCTTCAATCTTTTTTCTAAAAGCACAAATTCTACAAACGTATATTAATAAGGATCTGATAATCAGAATCCGGTTTAAGGAAGAAAATGTTAGCTAAATTTGGAATAACGGTAAACACAAATCGAAACCATTTCCACACTTATGGAACTGGATTTTCAACCGCAGAAAATCAACTGGCGTAAGCAAGGAAAGTTTGGCGTTACTTTTTTCACGCCACTCACCTTATGATCTACCACCAGCCAGACAACTACTTTCTCTTAACTTTATTTTCACAGATGCGTCAGTTGAAGCAGGTTTCTGTAGTATGTTATTGTTCTAAGTGGGAACCCACGTGCAAATATCTGACAAATTTTAATATTTAGATTTAGTCATGCATCGCGTTAAGTACATTTTATTTTTCACATTTTTAGCCGGATTACTTGGTTTGTCCGAACAAAGTAAGTTTTGACTTTTCATTTTAATGCTTTATTATTTAAAATAAAGTTAAGGAAATTCAAATTATTTTTTAAAAAATAGTCGCATAATTGTAACATTTTTATGACAATTTGTAAAAATTCGTATCTGTACATCTTTCAAAAAATTGAATATTTTTGTTTCCAAATTATTTGTATGAAAAACAGAATTGATTGCAAATTTATGGTACAATACCTTAAATAATACTTTATATAAGAACTTGAGAAGTTATTAAGGAAGTATATTTTAGTGTAAATCAAATATATTTATTTCCTGTGGTGTTTATTCATAAAATTTGATTTTAACTAAATTTAGTATTTTGATTAACAATTTCTTGATATGTCTTTGTTATATTGCATGTTTTTGGAATTATGCGAAATAGATTCTAAATTCGCATGGTATTATTTGATAACTATATGTGCTTTCCGGTTATAAGATTTTGATGCATAACGTTTCATTTATTTTTGCTTTTAATGCGAGAGAAATTTCGATTTGATTTTTCTTCATGCTTACAGAGGTTTAAATATAATATATAAACCTTAAGTAGATTCTGAGTAAGCGCTAAGAGAGTTGAAATAAGATTTTATAAACTTATATAATTTATTAGTAGTGGTTTATCTCTTGTACTTCAAATATTAAGATTTTTCCCCAAAAAAATTATTTTCAAAAATTGAGGTCTTTGTTCCTTGGTATCTGATAGTTGTATACAACTAATTTTATAAATAATATCTGTTACAAGATTTTAAATTGTATGCCTTACTTAATTTATTATTTTTAAAATATTTGGATTAAATTATATGTATAGTTATATTGTTTCTTAAAGTGCCTTTAAGAAGTATAAAATTCTTTACACAGCGTAGACTATTCGAAGTTCCTAGCATGAAAGAAGTCCCTGAAGTACAAAAACGAACTGTATAATTTTCGTTTAAAATATGATGCAATTTTGAAGGAGTGATAAGATTTCATAAGTCAATTTAGTAGAAAGGGAATCTGTTGCTCGTTTTAAGGAGTAGAAGTGTATGTAAGGAATTTTAAAATTGTCTAATTATCCTTAAGGGAAAAAAGCATCTCGTTTGTTGAAGATGGTTGATACTTACATTAGTTGATATAGATATAAAATTACTTAGTTTTATAAATGAAAAAAAATTAAGGGACAGCTAAGCTTAATTAAAGAATTGTTTAATTATTTATAGGTTGTACCAAGCTTTAGTTTGTTTCAAGGATATTCTTGGATTCGTGCTCCTCAGATTAAAACTTACTTTATGATTAAGCTGATTATTACTAATAGTAATCCATTGAAAGTCACTGCCGAATGTCATCTTAGTTTTGCAGCTTCTTTCAAGTTTTTCCACCATTAATTTCTTGATTAACTGTTGATTTACATCCCGATTATTCCTTAGCTTAAATTTAAAAAATACACATGAATGAAAATCAGCCTCTTAATAATTGAGAAAAGTATCTAAAAATTCAATTATTCTTTTGTAACACAAAGGGTTTTCAGATGTTATCAGAACTGGGTACTTTTCAAGATTCAAAAGTGTTTTTCTAAAATTCCTAGCATGCACAATTTTTCTCTTTTGATATAGTCCTTAAACCACAAGCTTCAATTTGGGATACAAGAATGCGATTCAATATCATAAGGTTAAAAGAAAATTAAAATATAGGGCCCCCAATGTCCAGGTGTAAATGCAGTCATTTTTCTCTAGTAGAAGATTCGTTGTAAAAGGCCTCAAGAAAAAGCTTGAATTTTCTAAATAAATTTTGGTACATTGGCAGTTTTGTTGAGTAAGAAATCTTTCCTGTTGAGATATCGTTAATTTTGAAAGCAGAGTACAAATTTTTTTATTCAAGTGATGAATATGCATCTTAAAGGGAATTGATCATGAACTGTTATAAACATTCCACTTTGCAATATCATCGCAAACCGAATTTATGAAATGAATCACACACACACAACTTTCAAACAATGCCAAAACACACTGTCAAATTAAGGCTAGTATAAGTTTGATAAAACAATTTTACTGAATGATTAACAAATAGTCTAAATATTTACAAAAGATTTCCGTTTTAATTTAGCCACCGATAAACCCACAGTAGTTTTACAAGCTGTTAGTGGCAAGCCTGCTTCACTAGTTACAGAGAACTTTTATTGGGCTTTAATTAAGTATTGGTAAAAAAAATTAGAGAAATTTTAAAATAAGAAATGAAAGTGATCCACAATGCAAATGAATCTTTTAAAATTGTATGGGGAAGTACATTTTTTTCTCGAATTTACCTTGAAGTTTCCTTGAAGAACTACTTAGATGCATATAATATTTTAATAAGTACTAAAACACCGATTCAGAGAAGTAAAATCCAATTTAGAAAATCTAGGTTTAAAAATAAAACTAATTTCTAATTAAGTACTCTATTGAATTGATTTAAATGTTTCGTTCGATTATTATTTTTCCTTATTGCAAAATAATTACGGGGACGTTCCAAATATATTTAAAATTCAGCTCTGATGTAGTGGACTTTTATTAAAGCAGCATTTATCCTTAACTCTGAATAATGCATAAACATAAGGTACAGTCGCAAATTTGATTTATATCAAAGGTTGTTAAAGTTTGATTTCATATGACGAAGTTTATATCACGGCAGTGCTTCAAACTGAGCGAATGGTAACGAATTTCGTTCTTTTAAAACTGCGGACAAGTGACAAGAAACATTTTTATAGACGACATTTAACTTTATAGAGACTTTCCTTTCTCCAAGCGACAACACATTACCACGTAGAGACCTTGATTCTTCCTTAGCTCGATAATTTTATAAGGAATTGAGATCTGAAATTATATAGCCTCAGTGGGCTGTCAGTCTCTTCTCCAAGGATTATTAATGTTTCGATACTAGTTCCGGGATATAAAAGCTATTTCTCAAATTTTCAAAATGGCTTTTAAATTCAAAGCAATCTGATGAATTCTTGTTATAAAAACAAAGCTTTGATGGATTCAAAATATTTGAGATTAACAGTTTTATTGTTTTTGTAATAAAAGCAAATCAATAAAAATATGAAGTTTTTACTCTTTTGATCAAATCCGAACAAAACAATATTAAGTTTTCTGCTTAGAACAACGTTTTTAGTTAACAGTTTATTTGGTTATTAAAAATGAACTATATATAATGAACAGTTTTTAGGTCCGATATAAGAGAAAATTACTTGTAATTTTTTTTTACTCGTGTGGAAGCATTATTTGGAAGGATAGGCATTGCTATAAAATTCTAAGGTAATATGTACATAATTTTGTTCTAATGCAATCAAAGTAGACCAAATAATTACCAATATAAAAAGAATGAGCTGAATATTTTATAATGAGCCTTTTTCCTGGAATACTTATAGAAAAGAATGTTCTCAGGAATTACATACCCGAAAATTTCATTTTTAAGTTTCATTCATTCTGCATGAACTACTACAACAGTAAATTTTAACTTTTTTCGCAACGAATTTTTTTGTCGGAATTCTCTATTTACGAGGATATCTAGAAATGTTTCTCATACTCAATTTTGCATCTTTTGTGTTTAACAATTTTGCAATAAAAATTTAGTTTTTAATTTTACTTTAAGGAATTATAAATAAAGTAACACTTTTAATTCTTAATAATTGAAATTAAAAAACAAAACTTTACAAAATCTACTATTGCAGTCGAGATCCTTTTTATTTTTTGAAATTACTTTCAAGATGCTTATTTATTTTATTAAATTTATTATTATTTTGTTCTAATTTCTGTCTTTACTGCAATCTTTACGTACAAGAAAACCTTTTTTCTTCGTTTCATAAAGATCACTTTCGATATAAAAAAATGCAATGTTTTTAGTTTTGAACATTTTCAATTGAAAACGTGTACTTTTATATTGTAAATTCTTCAGCTAAATACAATTTATTTTTCCTTATATGGATATTGATGAACTTATTAAAATATAAGCAATATGGTATAGTCTATTTTCAAAAGTTAATTCAGTTGCCCATAAAAAATTTAAAAGATTATTAACCTATTTCAAAATCCCGAGGAAAAAAATTCACTTGTATTTAAATATTCTGGGAAAGTCCGATAAATTTTATTGCATTTTTATACACAAGATAAAGTGTAATTTATAAAGTATATGCAAATATATATATACTTTTCACACACAAATTTATGGCACTAATAGTTTATATGATTATTAAAATAACTTAAATTATTTTAGATTGAATGCCACCTTAAAGACTACGATAAAAGAGGCACTTCCTAAAAATTTTTTTTTAAATGAAATTTCCAAAATTGAATAATCAGACGACATTTTGTTTCATTTCCGATTTAACTCAATTTATTATGAGGCTTAGTTAAATAATTCCTCTATTTCATTCCTCCTGTGGTGTGCAGAGGGAGATGCATGTCGGAGATTAGAACCCGTGACCTATGGATTTGTAAGCACGTAACATACCACTAGACAAAAATGATCACTCCTGTCCGGAGGCTGTTTCTGGCTTATTTAGATACCGCCCCAGTGCAGGCTTATAGTCTGTGTTGTAAACACCTGTCGAGTGGAGGGACAGATCCACGTTAAAACTGTTGAGGCTCCAAGTCTTAACATTGCTGTGGTGTGGATGTTTGGATAAAGTTTGGGGGGGGGTCGTTTTGGTCACTTGACAGGGTCTCAAAATTACAAGATTCGTTACCAAAGGTCCTCGCATTGCGAACGTTAGTAAGCAATTGATGAACAATACTTGATATTTTTAGAGAAAAGATTGCATCTAGCAACTGATTCATGTCTGTAAACGGAGGTTAGGATTTTGACTTCCGATTTATTAAAAGTTGTCAAACTAATAATTAAGAGGCTATTTCTCGTTGCATTAAATCAAGAGGGCTGAAATATTCTTACAAAGCATGATGTGAATAGTTATCAAATATGATACATTTTAAATTCGTAAACGTCATTTTACTGTTCTTCAGAATTTTAAGGACTTCCTATATTATTCAATGAACACTTGTACTATGACAATTGTTTAATCCATATATTCAGGACTATGATCAAACATGTGATCACTTCAGGGCACACGGTACTATGTGTGATATGGCGTTCTCTCGTTCTGAGACCCGTGGGCACACCGATGTGATCTGAATTTGGAACGTATGGAATTTGAAATGATTACAAACTATAAATTTGGCGTATTTTATTACCGTAATGATTTTATAAAACTTTTTAAATAGTTAGGCTTAAAGAGAAAAATCGTCAGGTCATGAACGGGTTAACGTATTCGTTAATAACAATGAATATCCAAAATCCTCCCACTTCCATCAGATATGAGACTGCATTACAATTTAAACTAATCAGTTTCTTGTATTATAGTTTTAACGAAATTGGAGCAATCAAAACAAATATGAGGAGTATTATTTTTAGCTGTTATCGGGCTTAACTTTATTAAATACTTTGAACATCCTTCGTAAAAAAAATTTCAGTTAGTATAATCAGTCACAGTATTGCGGAGGAGAGACGAATTTTTATTTTCATCAGATGTTCAGAAATTTGTAACTTTGTCTGAAAAAGCGTTCTTGTAGAAGTCTCTGACGTTGATTATTAAGGAAAAGATAAAGTACATGGGCTACATCAAAATAAAATTTGGCATAAATTATTTTATTCAATAATTTCTGTATCCAATATTTATTATTATTCGTTTGTTGTGAATTATGGACTTATCTCCATCTTGATATAATTTGGATTTACATAAGCAGACTTTTTTGGGGCTACTTTTTAACGTTAAAATTTTATGAATATTCCATCTTGACAATTTTAAAAGCTTTTAAATAGGCCCAGTCTAACTAATTTCCTTTTTAATTTGAAAATTTTAAAAGGAAGCAGAAAATACGGAATCATTACTGTATTTTTAAATCCAATTTCCTAAAACAACACAATTGCATCCAACCGATATTTATGACAATCATTGAAAATATTTATAAAATCATTAATATTAACATAATATATTGAGTATGTGTATTAAGAGCTGGTAATATATTCATCTTACGGCTTGAATTTATAAAAAACTAGCTTTTCAATAATTAAAATATAATTTCTATTACATTCAGACTTGAAATGACTGATAGAAATGCGGAAAAGTTCTCTTGTTCCAATGTTTATCGGGTTTCATTTTAAGACAGAGTTGTGTATACATATAAATATGCCAAATACCATACAATTTTTTATTTTTTAGCCTATAAAATTCACAGAAATAAAAATCAAAGTTTTTTCAGAGAAATTTTCCGAGTTAGTACAAAGCATATACAAAGAATAAAAATTTTCGAGAATCGCTATTTTCTTGCAAGTCTCAGGAATTCTCGCGACAGAATTTTTAGCACAATCGCTACATAAATCTATCTTGGAGATGTACACAGTTGTTCTTCCGAATCCGTGCGGGGGATATACATTCTGCGATTTCCCTCGTATATCTGAAACTATAAATAGCAGTAAGCTTAATGTATACAACACTCACAAATATAATCAGTCACATTTAGTGCAGCTATAATTAATAATTTATGATAAAAGGAAATTTAATTAATTATACTATATTAATTAGCAAATCCTAAGTTTTTACAAATTAAGAGCAAGTGGATTTTCTTTCATTACTAATTTATTATTTAAAGGCTTTTAAATAAATGTTATTTTGATTACTTTACCTTTTTTCTGAGGTTGTCATCGAGTAAAATACAAATTAAGACTAACATAAAGCTAATTCGTAAGTTAAATGCAAATCTATGCTATTTTCTTTGAAACTGATTAAAATATTAAATATGTCCTTTATTTGGGTGAAATTTTCTAAATTACCTATTTTATAATTCAACGTAAGATTTCTGTTGAAAATGGAAATTGAAATAGCTGTTTTGTCTCCTATACAGTAGATAAATATGTAATTTGGCATGCAAGTAGCGTCAAAAAGATTTTTATTAGCAAATATTTTTTCGCAAATATGTATCTAGTTAAATATTAAGTTCTTCTTTTCATTATTTTATACTGTTAAGATTTCGCATGCCCTTAAATTGTTTAAAAAGGGAAAGCATTTAATTTTCTATTAGTGTTAATACATATTTAAATTTTGGTTATATTTTGCTTTTAAGTTTGCGTTTAACAATTATTTCAAATATCGGAAAAAACATTAAAATTCATGGATTGCTTAATATATTTTCCCTATTTCTTAGCTATAAATTGCAATTATTGAGCTGTGAAAGAAGCAATCTAACATCAGAAAATAATCAAAATTATTGTGACGGATAAAATGAATTGTATGTTATTTGTGTAACTATATATCGTTTTTTTTTAATCGCCACGATTACTTCAAGTTTTTTATTGATGAACGGAGTGTTATTTTCAGTGAAAATTAAAACTTTTTGTTCATAATTGGAAATCACTACTTTTAAAAATGATTTTCTTTTCTTATTCATAGAATCATTATTGTGCAAGTTCGATAAAATATAAAACTCGTCAACACTGAGGATCATGGTATTTAATGCACACACAAACAAAATTGAATTATATAAACGTATATTTTTAGTTTAAAATTTGAGATTTTATCCGGTAACGGAAGTGAAACTCGTTAAAATATGAATATAAAGAATTTTTGCCTTGATTATTAATATTTTTTATTTATTTGTTACTTTACAGCGATGAAATATCTTGGACACATTTTCCTAATAATTTTAACGTTTTTTTGGAGTATTTGGTTACCATTTAAATAAGTAGAAATTATTTCTCAACACGTATCCTTCCTTTAATTAAGAATTTTTCATCAATTCCAATTTTAGGACAATTATGTATTATGTTAAGAAGGGGGGAAATCTGGTGCCGTTCAACGACACCACTTCCATTATTATCGACATAGTTGACCTTGCTCTTTTTAAGACGCGCCTACTATTACAAATGCCGGTTTTCGCAAATGACTGGACGGCTTGAATTTGTAATGAGGGGGGGGGGGAACCCAAACAAACGAAATATAGTTTTGTAAACTCTCAATACCTGAATTTCCTGATCAAGAACAAAAGATCACGATCCAGTTTTCTGACATTGGAGCAAAACAGCCAACACCCTAACGGAGGCATCCGAAAGACACGAAAAAAAGAGAGAAAAAACCAGAGGAACACAATTTCAAGTCTCTTAATTTCCTGTTGTCATTGGAATCAAAGCTTCGAACCGTTACGAAGAAAGGGTAGAAGAGTACTTAATCTCCAGATCTGTTGGAGCACTCAAACAAATGTTCCATCATGGTTTTATCACCTGGCATGAATTTCTAATAATTAAATATTAAACTGTTGAATACAATGGCTCAAATTTTTTGATTACATGCCATTTTTTAATTGATGTAGCATAGATTTCCCAAAATATTTACTTCAATCGAAAATCATGTTCTAAATTTAGAAAATGTGTATTTATACATATTAGTCCAAAATAGGCACTTTTTTTTCAATTCTTACTATTAGTTCAAAAACTCTCCCTATATATATTTATATATCTCATTCAAATTTCCAATCGTTAATAAAATACTTTTTATTCATCTCTTTAAGTTCAAATACATTTTTTTAAACTTGTAGTGAATGACACTTGATGTTAATGCAGGTTTTTCAAATATTAATTCATTAATTAAATTTAATTAATTTTTGTTTTATATGGGAGAGAAATTTTTTTCTCTTATATAAGATATTTAGCAGGATATGAATATAGGAATAAATGCCGTCAGTGGCGGTAGAATGAAAAATTATAGTCATAAATTAGAAACGAAAACAAATAGAAAGCGAATAAATAGTAACAAAAATAATAGTCTAATACCATATATAGAAAGGAAAATGGAAAATATAAGGAAAATTTCCTTTTTATTGTGATTCTGTCAATGCATATACATATTTATATATTAATTGTAATTATTTAATAAAAAGTAACTAAATAAATTTTTTTTGTTGACCTAAGTAGGAATTCTTTCAAATTTTCTTTTTATATTTGTTTTAATTCAAAGAACAATTTCCAGTCATTTATTTCTTTGGACTTAAATAGCTGTTTTTGTCATTTTTCTTAACATTTTTAAAACCGTGGTTTTTTAATCATGATTTGGCGAGTTAAATTAAGTTTTCTTGTCAGTTTTTTTGCTAGCATTTGAGAAACTTCAGATAAGCACTTTGTTTTAATATTTTAATGAAAAGAATAGATAATTCAATAAGAGGTAGTGTATATTAATTTACACATAAAGTTTCTTACACGCAGTGCCTCGATTTTTAAGTTTTCCCCCCAAGAATTTAAGGATAACTTAAATATTTTTTTTCTTGGACCATTTTACTATCCAGTTCTCGGTTGTAATATAGAATTTGAAATTGTATGCGTGTAGAGGGGAATCTTTTTCTCCTTGGGAATAAACAAAATTAACCACTCAAAATCGTATCAATCAGCAAAACTTATTATTTAAACAAATTTTTTAGATCATTTTAAAATTCATTCGATACTCTTATAAAAAATCATTTTAAAATCCAATTACTTTCAACTTATAAAATTCTAGAAAAATGCTGAACTTTTTACACAACTTCAGATTGTGTTATTGCCATTTTTTGTAACGATTATTAGCTACATAGTTATTTTACTTTCTTGTGAGATATTTATGCCCTCAAAAGAAAGAAGTTTCGTATTGATCGGGTTTTTAAGAAGATTTCATTTCCTCTTTTGTTTACAAACTTACCAAGAGATTCAAATCGTAAAATAAAGTTGATAACTTCGTATAGATTTCTTTTCAAAAATTCTCAAGCATTCTAAAAAATCGGGTCAGCAGAACAATATCAATATTTAGATAAACATTTATCCATCTTTTCCCTCTAATATAAATATATTACATAGATTTAATCCGTGGATGACTTAAAGCTTACAGAGAAAGACTAGATATCGAGAGTTATGAATAGCTATAACTGAAATAGAAATGTTTCTCAAGGCTATGAAAAGGGACCGATCAGCTTAAGGTATAGAACTGCAATACTTACTGATCTGTGAAATAACTTCTTTGTCCACTGCTTATTTAGGCCAAACTGATAAGCGGGGTAGTTTTATTGTTTAACTTTTTAAAAATAACAAACTCTCTGAAACTGGTTTGTCAATTCTTACTTGTAACGGAGGATTTACTTTTTCTTTTTCTTTTCATTTGGAAAGTTTTTTAAATCTTTGATTTAATTCATCGTATTAACAGGGTTTCGTTGCTGGTAAGATTGACTCGAATAAAGTATACGGTACGCAAGTAATGCAAGACCATTAGTTGATTGTGTGATGCTTTTACGTTCTTGTATTGGGGGGGGGGACTTTCGAATTGAAACAGTCCTCTCGTATATCTGAATACGAAAGCATTCAATCCTGAATGTGATTTTTCATAAGGAAGTTTAATATGCACCCACAACATCCATTCTTCAGCATTAGTGAAGCGTTTTTAAAGCATTTGTTAGCCGATGCGCAAGTGGATTTTGATGTAATTTGAATAAATTGTACTTAGATCTGCCTGAGCCTCCAACTAAAGATTTGAAACTTAACCCTAGTTCAAAATTAAGAGGTTTGTTGCCAATAGTCCTTTGTGTAGCTCTGTTACGACGCTACAGAGCTACAAACCAATTTTTTTTTGTTTCCAATAAACTCTGGAAAATGGAATTTCAATTATTTAAATTTCTTTAATAAAAGATCTAGTTTTATATATATTTCTATTGAGAACATTTATAAGCCCCATGTACCAGGAAAGTATCACACGGGGCTTGCGGAAGTAAGCGTGAAGCACACATCATAAAGGAAAGAATTTTTTTAAAGTCATGAACATCCATGAGCCCAGTACCACTAAAGATCCGCCGTGTAGGGAAGCGATGCACGTTAAATTTGTGGAGAGCTCAAACGTTCTCCCGTTGGTGTGGTGTGGTAGTTAGGAGAGGGGGTGCCAGCTCAGGTGTCGTCCTCGTCACTTGACCATGGTTCAAAATAACGAGGTCCGTCGCCAAAAGCCCTCGTGTAGCTGAACAGTGCGACGTTAATATTCACTCATTCATTCGACGTGCTATGTATTTATTTTTTCCAATGTTTATTTTTTAAATTCGTAAAAAGTCATCATTCTTAATATTTGACTCGAAAATATTTTAATCAGGATTTAAAAGTTTCCAGGAACAGCAGATTATCAAGAATAATTTCTGAAAATATTCTTTTTACAACAAATTTATTGGCATTAATGCTACTATCTGCAACCACCCATCTACCCAAGTCATCTGTGATTGTTTTCTTTGCATACACTAGATCGTGAGCATTCATGAAATGCATAAAGGAAGCAATCAACAAAAGTAGCGAAAATTATTTCGTGTTTTGGTAATTTAAAAGTAAAAATGCGGAGAGTAAAAACAACTTTCTTTTGAGAAAACTCATCTCAATTTAAATTATTTTGCTTTGTTTTTATACCCATTTATTTATAAGGGCGGATCACGTGACTTTGAGTTTGAAAACACTACAAAGAATGGAAATTCTTGTCGGGTTTAGTGCTAGTTATCATAAAAAAATATTTGTCATTAATTTCCAATTTAAAACACAGTATCGAAAGCTATCGTGATGAATCTAATAATATTCAGTTTAAAATATAGTTTAATATTGAGTGATTTTTAAAGAATATTGAAGATGCTCAGCTTAAGGTTTTTCTCAAAGGTGTTTTTTTAAAGTCAAATTTTAAAAATCCGGTTAATATCTGGTCGTATGAAGTATTAAAAAAAACGAATGTTTTAACTTTATCGTCTAGTAATCACATATACTATAAGGGCGAAATTGATTTAATAATTTTAATTAAAAAAATATAAATTCAACCTCTAATAGAATCGCATGATACGAAGGTCATTATAGAAACAGAAATCTATTTATGTGAAAAATTCTTTGAATTCGGGGAGAATGAATGCATGTATCAAATTTCGAGAACATTTTCTAATTATAGCAACTTCGTTTTTGCTTTTGAAGAGATTTTTTCCCTATAAAAAAAAATAAAGGAATAAATTTGAAATGATCTTTGAAAAAATAAAAGTTATTCATAAACTGGCCTAACTGCGTATTCTCTGAAAATGCTTTGTATGCGTATAAACATGTCTTAAATTGTTTCAGCCAGTATAAAATATATTAAGCGTCATGAATAATAGAATATTTTTAAAATTCGTTTCTTGTGTATACAAGCTTTTACTGGAAGTATTTTTATTAAAACTAATCATCAACTAAATAGAGTGTGTGCATATTTTGTCGAGGATAGAGGTTTATTTTTAAACTCAAATTTAGTATTCCTCCACAGTCAGAATTTTAATAAAAACAAGGAAATTAATGAATTTTTTTAAAATCCACATTTTTTTAAACATATCAGTTATTTTTTCCTCGATATTTTCTTATTTTTTAAGGAAACGTTTAAAAATACCCTCACACACTATTTGTGTGCGACTCTCCTTTTTCTCGCTTCCATTTCAGATTTTGAATTTTCTTGCGGCATTACACATTTTCATACCTCGCAAGTTAGGATGTGAATTACTATCTGTTCTTGCTTGTTCTTGTTCATTTTCAAAAAACTGTTCTTTAACTTGACCTTCGGCGCATCTGTTTTTTAAAAATAAGTTTAGGTTCCTCTCATAAAATCCCATATCTAAATGAACTTAGTACTACATAGTTGCTAATGTAAATATTTTAATTGTGCTGATTCCTTTTTTTATCATTAATTCATTGGGGAAGAAACAAATAAGTTGAGTAAGAAAACACTATACATTTTGTAATAAATTATTTTCAGAGCTCTCCCCAATTATATCAGCAGAAAGGGAAAAAATAACATTTTAAAGTCTTTTTTTTAATCATTCAAGATAAGATTCTTATAGTAATCCCATTAGGATCTGATTAGTTCCTAACATTAACCGAATAACCGCACAGGAGACAGGTTCAAAAACTTCATACCCTTATTAGATGAGCTCAGTCTAATTGGGTTAAATCAGTGCTTCTTAAACTTTCAATTTTTGCGATCCAGTTTTCAATCATAAGTTTCATCGCGCTCCTTTTGCAATAACAATGTGTTGAATGCAATCAAATATACTTAGACATTAAAGCTACAATACGACTTTAATTATAAACCATACAAATTATCAAGATAAGTTAAATTTTATGTATAAGCCCATGAAAGGCACTAGTAATTATTAAACTTGTTTTTAACGAGTTGATAAATTATCAAAAACATTGTGCAGTATTGGTACATTCATAATATATTATATCAGTGTAAATGTGTATTTAACTTTTGGTATATATGTCAGAATGTATTTTAATCTGCTTCCTTTCAGTAAATTAATACTTATTTTATAAATCTTTTATTTTCAATTATTCAATATGCTCACGCCCCCACACATGTATATCACACACCCACAGGGGGCGCGTCCCACAGTTTGAGAAACGCCGGGTTAAATAGAATAACGGCAATCGAGAAATGAAAATACATACCACGGATTCAAATTATGAATTTAAAAATATTGGAAGACTATTTGTTTAAAAAGAGCAAATAGTACTTTTATATATAAAGACAAATATGCAACACCAAGAATTAGTTCACTGTTTTTGTTATTTTTAGTTCTTCAAAAGTTCAATAATTGTTCGTATTTATTCTATTCCTATTGCAAATGGCAGAGCGATATTGTGTGCTATGTTTCAGAATCTGCAAGATTTATCTCAACTTGGCATATTTATTTGACGAATCCTTCGTGAACAAAAACAATGTCTAATTCATACAACGGAGAATATTAGGAATTTTGCCACCACTCTTATTCTCTAGATAAATTGGTATTTAGTCAAAGTAGCGATCACACAAAAGCTGACGCTTTTAACATACCGTTGAATGTCATAGGTCAAGATCAAGTGATTTGGATATCAGTAAGCAAATCGAACCTATGTATTTTGAGTAATTAAATTATGCAGCGTTTAAGCAGGTTATTTTAAGGATATTTTTTTCCCCTTCAAAAATAATCTACAGCACACGAGTGCATTGTTCAAAAGGATTAAGTGGAAAGAAAAGTCAGTAAATGCGAAGATAACTGGCTTTTTTTTATAAAATTGTTTTTGAATATTCTTAAAGAATCATTTTTGAGCAGTAATAAATAATAACCTTTAGTGCGTAATAAAGAAAATTCACAATCATTGTTTAAACTCTAGAACCGAAAAATATTTTTAATAAAGGAACACATGTG
Organism: Trichonephila clavata; assembly: GCA_019973975.1. Lineage (NCBI taxonomy): Eukaryota > Metazoa > Arthropoda > Arachnida > Araneae > Nephilidae > Trichonephila > Trichonephila clavata. Next base: position 363,294 of record BMAO01025527.1, on the reverse strand, counting down.
AGTAGTTTTATAAAATTCCGGCAATTTCCCTAATCTACGGCAATTTGCGCATCAAAATCTGTTTATAATAAGTGTACAGTGGCCCATAAAGCATAATTACTTGGAAAATCTTTTAGAAATTATTGAATTTTGCAATGAAAATAACCTTTAACACTAAACATACCATAACGGGTCAAAAGACCGGTTTTCCTATGGTAGAGAATAAGTATGTATTATATATATATGTGTGTCGGTATGTTTAGTGTTAAGAAACTATCTGCATATTATAACTCTTTTAAAAATGTGTTTAATTTATAAAATTGCATTTTGATTCAAATTGTGCACACAAAAAATTCCCTAGTGTAAAAAACTAAAAAACAGCCATTTATAGTTAATCGAACTCAGTTGTAACTTAATCTTTTAGTCGCCAAATCTGGAAATGGGATCTGAAATTAGTCGCCAGATGCGGGATGGGATCTGAAACTAGGAAATCATTGATCTTGATCAGAACAATGGAACTAAACTATTAAATTATTTGTATTGTCATCGGACCTGGACAAGTGAGCAAAATTTCGAATTAATCTGACCTTTTTAAGTGGGTAAAAATTGATTTCAAAGATTCTGTTACATACAAGTGAAGCTTATAAAAGGGTGTCGATAAAAAATGGTTTTCATTGAGCTGTAAGGCTTGATGAGAAGAGTAACAGATTAATGGTTGAAGAAAGCTGCGGAGATTAAGAGTCCTATATTCGCCAAACAGCGTCGCATGAAATTGGGGTAGTACTGCACACTGAATCGTTGAATTAGTTCTCGGAATCCTCGTGTAACATGAACTGATCCTGAGAGGAAAAGCAGAATTAGTAATTATTTTTCCTCTTCTACCTGAGCCTCGGAAATTTTATATACCTGGACATGGAAGCTTAACGAAAATAAGGAACCATCTTGTGTGGGTGTCGTGACATCTTTTTACTATTGAATACCTCATCGATAGCTCCCTCCAATTTTTTTTTTCTTTATTGCTCCATCAATACGAACGAATTGCAATCTTTCACTGATATAGCTTGGGCGTCACTTTTATGAAATAATTTTGGTTAAAAAAATTACGAAATTCCACGTTAAAGTATCAGACTCCCCTAAAATCGTGAATTTTGCCAAAAATTGACGAATTTTTTTAATGATTTTATTTTATAGGCCATCTTATTAGCTTTATAAAAATACCAAGTTTATTATTTTCCGTTCACTAGAACAAAAACTACAAGTGTTTCAAGAAAAGCAGATGCCATTGCTTTTAAGCAAGATATGTCATACTTTAAAATGCGTTTTACTCGAAATGTGTTTTTTGAAAATACACAAACGGGAACAGCGATTGCTCAAAAAGTTTTGAAAGTAATTAACTGAAATTTTTTGTGTATGTTCTGTATAAAAGAAGTGTTTTAACTGTCAGATTTATCAATCACTGTTTTATTACAAAATTTACAACCCCTTATGAGAATATAATCACTGTTTCTTAAAGCAATTTCATATAATAACAAAGAAAAGTGCTCTAGTTTTTGTAAAAATTAAAATCTCTTGTCCTGAAGGTCATTTCAAACATGAATAACATAGCAACACATCAGAATTGAAAATCTGTTCATAAGCTTTTGGGGTACAGAACGGGCCGCGTTTGTTATTTTTTTGTCAATTTTTACCCATTTTTTCCAATTTTAGTAATAATTTTTGTAACTTCCTAATTTTAGCATATTTTTCTTAATGTACTAAACAAATCTAAAAACCCAAAAAAATCTCCATATCTCCATTTTTTTTTTAAAAAAAGTTGTCGCAACCAATCTGATACCTTTATACCGTAGTTTATAATTTAAGAATACAATTGGGTCACACACACATGGTTGCGAACTGGTGGACGGCGTTGTTGAGTCCTGGTGCCTTTGAAGATTTGCCATTTAGAGGGACTGACGAACATTAAATCTGTCGAGGCTTGAAGTCTCTGGGATCAAGTGTGTGTGAAAGTGGTATGGAGATTTGGAGGGAGGGATTCCAGCTCACACACACAGGTTGTAATCCTTGTCACTTGACCGAGGTTCAAAACTGCCATCTTAGTGACCAATAGTCCTCGTGTTGCTTTGGAGGTTAATAAAAGAATTAAATTACATTCCAAACTTTATTTTAGAACAATAGTCTTACGACATTGGTAAGTTAAATAATTGTAAAAAATTGAAAAAAATAGCGAAAGTTCTCCATTTTTCAAATCTTTAAGCGCAAAGTGCGAAAGGAAGGATTTTAGATAAGTCAGAGGTCTCTTTTATAGGGTATAGTGATCGAAAAAGAACAATTTTGTCAGCCCACCCTAATATATAGTTATTATTCGGTATCATTAATTAAAATAGAGAACCTTATGTTCCTTTTGAGACAACTTAAATCTGAGGTCGAATACAATTGCATGCAAATGCATTAACGCATATAAATGTTAAACAAAGACATTTTTGTCCGTAATGCCGAAAGGCAATAAAATTTATTTAAAGTAGGAAAAAAAGGAGATTTAAATCCACGTTTCTTACAACAATATAGTAACGAAGGGAAACAAGTTTTTAATGGAACTTCCCGTAGTCAAGAATTTCATTTCCTAGATACATATCTCTTTGTCCCCGAGAATATACTATTTGTTTGAGTGTTTTTTAAATTTTATATCATAAACTTCCTTGATTATGACTTGCTTTAAAAATATGGATATAAATAGGATTCCTTATATCTCGAACACAAAGTATTGATTGATTTAATATCACTAGGAAATTAATTTGTTCACTAACTCTGATTGAGAAAACCACTTAAGTATTGACAATTCCACTTGATTTTAAAAAAAAAATTTTCATTCCTCTAGATTTCTAGACATGCTGATAACTTCATTCAAAGACTTTTTGATTGCTTTGAATAATGAATTACATTGCAAGTACTTCGGTAATTGTTACGATTCTCATAACTGTAAAGCATTGATACGAGATTTTAAGGGCTAAATAAATGAAACACGAAAGAAGTTGTCAGGTAATTGTTTATTTTACTTTAATGAATAATCAAGAGTTAGCGATCTAATAAAATGAACTCTTAGAATAATAAAGATACAAGGGCTTTTTACCTCAGTTATGTCTTAAAGTTGATTTTACCTTCTTATTGTATTTTTTTCTATATCATAATTTTAAAAAAATTAAGCGCAAGGGCCTTTTTTTCGTCTAACTATAGAGTTGTGTGCATGTGATATTGGGAAAAATATTCTCTCTCCATTTGCAGAGAGAATACGTCTTAACATACCTTTATTAGACATATGACTTCAGATTTAAAATTTTTTTTTTATCTACAAAAACTTCAACTATTTCTTTTCCATATTCCATTTAATAGTTTAATGGTTTGGGTTGGTATTACTATTTCTCTCTAAATAATTTCTTAGGAATACAAATTGGTTGAAGAGTTGAAAATATGAATGGGGGTTTCGTGCTCGTAAACATGTAATATTACGAATTAAATGTAATATTAAAAGATCTATTTCTTCCCATTCAAGAGATGGAAAGTCAACTAGTTGAGCACATTAAATTTTCGGCATGATAGTGATCATTTCTTTATATATTCCTCAGCGATGTGAAAGAAATTGATAGCTTGTTTTTCTAAAGTTTCCACTTAGGTGCTGCTTACGAAATCGAGCTTTAAGAAATTCAGTATTTTTTTTAAGCACCGTTTCAATGAATTTGGATTTTTTTAATCTTTTGATCATATTTTTTTATTTCTTGTTTCAAAGACTTTACTCATAGATCTGTAATGTTTGACTTTTCTTTCTTTTTTTGTTGAGATTCAAGCGTATTAATCTGTGATTATAAGAAGCAAAAATGTAAACTTCACTCATTAGATCATAAACTTTTGGTGGTCTCTGCTTAGGAAAATATCTTTTTTAATGTCTTCTACAATTTTAATATTCTTTTAATTGTGAGTAAAAAGTGATGTCCCCTGGTCACGCAGGGTTATAGGTTCTTGTTGGGGACAGCAAGATATTCACAAAACTGTTGCTCAAACATCAGAGTAAGTGCTAAAACACTAGAATGTCTTTAACTGTTGTCATCCTCGAAAATCAACACATCAACGGCTATTGGTGAAGTATTATATAAAACGTGTTCTTGATAGACTTTGTCTTCAATAAATCTTTTAAATTCAGTCTAAGAAATCACATTTCTCCCAGCTCCGTTTAAGCCTTCGAAGTTGTGTTTGTATTATCTCCACAAAAAGCGATAAGTGAAATATTTAAGTGGAAGCATAGGGATATTTAGATTTTTTGAGAGATTTTACTCGACGATTTCTTCAGGACGTTTATTACACAAAGAGGCCGATTTTTTAGTAATTTGGTTTGCTTTCGGATTTTTCCATTGAAGAAAGAAATTAGTAAAGGAAGCATCTTTTCGGTATTATGGTTCCCAGAATCTGTAGCTATTCCAAAAAAACGAAGCCTCATTTAAATTTTTAACGCATTGTATACTGTAGGGGAAAAAATACTTTTCACCATTGCCATGGCCTTAACTCTATAGTTTTGCACCATGTGTCGCGTTTATGGTTCTTAGAGCGAAAGTCTTGCTAATCAGTCGACTATATTGTCTCCTCTCTGCGATAGTTTAAGAGGTTACTTTTGAATCATCATACATCAATACATTCTGTTCATTAATCCATTCAGGACCATGATCACATATGTGATCACTTCAGGGAACATAGTATCATATGTAAGATTGAATTCTGCATGTTCTGAGGCCTGTGTTCACACCGCTGTGGTCTTAATTTGGAACTTATCCAAATTTGGAATGATTATAAACTATAAATTTCGGAGTATTTTATTACAGTAATAATTTTATATGAATTTTTAAAGGAAGTTAGGCTTAACTGTGAAAACTAGCCTGGTCCTGAACGGGTTAATACAATCTATATATCTAAAAGCCTGCTATATACATAATATGTATGTGGGAGACAACAAGGGGCTAAAGCTTTTTTCTTTCTACTAATTTATTCAAAACTTAACAATAATTAATTCAAGACGAGTAGCTAATTTCTAACAGTTCCAGGATCTATCGACGACGGGAACGCCTGCTCGCGAACTTCAGTCTCTTTTATCACATTTCAGGTGAAGCATAGGTGACCTTCTCGTCACACCACTTCTAGTCTCGGATTAGAGCTGGTCCCTGCTCGGCCAGTCGGTTCCCGGTTGCTTTTCTTAGCAGCAGCGTTGGCTCTCTCTGACCTTCGCATCGAGATCGCTCGCTCATCTCTCTCTAGTTAGTTCGCTCGCGCGCGCTGGTGGCTCGCGTCGCCAGCGCCCTCTAGAGTGCCGTCTATGTGGAAATTCCCACATGTATATAGTGACATGTCTGTGTGATACTTTATAAGCCGTGGCAGTAGTCAGTTCGGCAACTGCAATTAAAATGCTTCCTTTTGAAACACTTTATCACAAAACTAAAAATATATCGTTAGAAGTAGTAGTGATCATGATACCTAATTTGTAGCGATAAAATCTTAGATCTCGGGTTTTCCCACATTGGTTAATGGCAATATGAGAATTACTAAGTGCTTAAAAATCTGTTCCTTTTTCTTTATATAACTGTCCAATTTCCGAAACATTCTTCTTTAAAATGACACTTTTTTTTGGCATCATTTACTAAAGATATAAAAGTGCGGTTATATATATATATATATATATCTAAAAAAGATTCGATGTACAAGAGTAAGCAATTATTTTACTACACGCGCGCAAACAATTTAGCATTCATGGATCACTGTTATTTGCCGCTGACTGAGAGATTCTTGGTACCACTGGGTCTATAGAAACTAGCCCTCTGGAATATAGCACACAAAAGTTTTCAGCTAAGCGTCGTCTATAAGCGCTACTACTACTGGCATATCAAAGATATAGGCCTGCACTTAGGAACCCCTCATCTTACGAATATTTTGGGCGCATCAGATTTCTACTGATATTCTAGATTTGCCTCCATCTCGAACAAAGGTCAAGATATTATATCTCCTAGGTACACGATTAAGCTCCCAGACTGAATATGAAAACGGTTATCTTAAGTCCAAATTGACTCTAACTTCCGCAGAACCCCAAGATTTTACCTGTGGATAAGATTTCCCTTGGATTAGAACAGCGGTTCTTAAATTTTCGATCGCCGTGGACCCCCTTTATGTAGCGTAACATCGCGGATCCCCAAGATTTTGAACATCCCTCCTTGAATTAATATTCTAGATCAAAATACAAGTTTTAGTAGAGTTTTTTTATTGGGGACTATTTAATGATCTAGTCTAGTAAGGAACATCTCTCAATTTTTCTACGAGGCCTTTCAGAATCTGTAAAAGAGGGAAACTTCAACGGTACATGACTCCCAGGGCTTCCACGGACCACAGTTTAAGAACCACTGGACTAAAGGAATAGAATCAGAGATGGAAGTGCTAAATTAACTAGACCTCCTCCAATAAAAGGTCTTTCTTTAATCTATACTTAACTATATCTAGAAAAAAAATCTTCATAAGTGTAGCAAAGCCCCACTGAAGTTCTACACAGAGAAAACTGAAAGAATATAAAGCTGAGAAGAATAAGCCAGAGAAAGTATTCTTGGCTTCTAAACCTGAAGTTTTAAACATCTACACGAGTGCTACGACAATTTAAAGAGCATAACGCTTTCCTATCATGTATAAACTGTGAGATCCCTTTTCAGTCTTAGTCCTCCAGAGACACGTGGTCAAGTTACAAGGGAGCAAGATTTATCGAATCAACCCATCCGTATCTCGTACCGGCTCCAATTTTGCCTCCTTACTAGATATGGTTAGTTTGCACCCTTGTACAGGCCTGATGAAACCAAAATGATGACATCCCTGCGCAAATTACATCCTGCCAATAAGGTGACTGGCGGATTTTTCAGAAAGGTTCACAATGTGGATGTGACAATCGCCACATCCAGCCCGCGAATAACCAAGGTAGTCGCATTCAACGGAAATCTTGTAACTGACACCTAGACCACAGACGTGACCTCGCAGTAGTTTTCTCTGAGCAAGAGATGTCTTGGAATCCCAGAACACTTGGGGATACGAACACTTCTCTCAACTAATATTTTGGTTAAGAACGCAAATCGCAGATAACTTTTAAGTGCGATGTCTGCAAATTTCACGGTGCATCTAAAAAAACATAAGCACTACTAGACCTACATCCGTTCAAGGAACATGGCAGGCCAGTAAAGAAAACATGAGTCTTCAAGCTCTCACTTACAGGGAATGAAGTAAAATCTCCACCTTCATTTAAGATAATGCCCACCACACAAGGAAAACATGATAGTCTAGAAATTGTGAAGACAGACTAGAAGATAATCAAATGGAAAAGCATTTTTGGAAGAATCACTACCAGGAGACATCAATGGATGTAACGCAGAGAAGAGAAGGCTGAACTGCTCTCTTAGAGAGTATAGGTGCATCTACTGCGAATTCGGATTCAACTCTAACCTTGCACAAAGAACGCCACTTTATCAGCTTAGATGGTAATGAACTCGCTTCCACTCACTTTGAAATAATTCAAACCCAACCAATACCATCGGTCCATTAGGTGTTTGCATTGTGTAAAGTACATACTAGCTACTGCAAGCCTTGTGAACGACATAAAAAAGCATACAGCCACACCACCAATGTTCCTCTAAAAGATACAATTACACTGCTGGCCACCGTAAATGCAACACCCTGAAGGAAGCAAGCAAATAACATGAAATTTACAACATGCATTAGTGGAGGTGAGATGTGCAAATGATTAGAATTTCAGCGCAGATACACATCAAGCACGCCTGTGGCGCCACCTCAAAGCGCTATTTAAGACTTGGAGATTTCGACGATTTCAAGTTCGGCAATTGTGTTTTACTTCTGGTTTTTTCAAAAAATGATCAGTTATGTCTCGTAGAAAACAGCGATCAGCTTTTGATCAAGTATCAGAGTTCTATAGAGGAAGGATAGTGGCCTACCGAGATTGTGGATTATCTTTCAGGGAAATCGGTAGTCGTGTTGGACGAAACCAAATAACTGTAATGCGGATATGTGACCGTTGGGGATGCAGAGGGTACGACGGACCGACGTGATCGATCGCATCCACCTCAGTGCACCACTTCACGCGAGGACAGGTAAATTGTGCGCATGGCAGTAACGGATCGCTCAGTCACATCACGAACCATAGCATAGCACATTGAGTGTGGAACGCATCCTTCAGTGTCTTCGCGTACCATTCGACGCCGTTTACAGCAGAGTGGTCTGTCCGCAAGACGTCCATTGCTTGGTCTACCCTTGACGCAGAACCCCAGACGTCACCACCGTCAATGGTGCGATAAAAGAAGGATGTGGGCTGCAGAATGGAATGAAGTTGTCTTTACTGAAGAATCACGCATCTGTCTGCAACACCACGATGGTCGGATTCGAGTCTGGAGACACCGTGGACAGATGCTGAACAGCTGCGTTATGCACCGCCACACTGGTCCTGCACCGGATGTTATGGTATGGGGCGGTATTGGATATCATTCTCACACTCCTCTAGTACGCATTGCCGGTACTTTAAGCAGCCAGCTCTACATCTGCGAGGTGTTGGAGCCAGTTGTCCTTCCTTACCTTCAGGACTTGGCCACAGCCATATTTCAACAGGATAATGCGCAACCACACGTGGCACGCATTGTCCAAAGGTTCTTCGTCAATTACCAGATTGAATTGCTTCCCTGGCCGGCTCGCTCTCTGGATCTTTCACCGATAGAAAACATGTGGTCCATGGTTGCTCAATGATTGACCCAGATTACACCCCCCCCCCCCCCGCTGCCACACCAGATCAACTTTGGTAACGTGTGGAAGCTGCTTGGTCTGCTGTACCCCAAGAACACATCCAAAGTCTCTTTGAATCAATGCCGAGGCGTGTGGCAGCGGTGATCTCCAACAATGGCGGATACTCTGGCTACTGATTCTGGCAGGAACCACACTTCACAGAAGTCTATAAATTTAATCATTTGATACTTGGTCAACATGTTATCTACAAAATAAATTTTGTTGTACTATCTCTTGTCTTTCTTGGCGTTGCATTTACGGTGGTTAGCAGTGTATTTCTAATGTATTTCAGGCTACTGCTAAATAACATTTTGATGCATCTTGTCTTGCATATACAGCATCTCCTGCAACACATAACTTATATGAACTGTTTAATATTAAATATTATATTTCTACGGTTTTATTGAATATATTGATCTATGACAATCCAATTCGCATCATGGGTCCGTGGTTGCATAGTGATAATTGTCACGAACTCATGGCCGTCGTGTAATGAGTTAGAGCCTGCTACCGCTAAAGACCCACCATGCAGAGGGGGCTGATGTACGTTAAATAGATCGAAGCTCAAAATAGTGGTGTGGAAGACAGGAGAGGGCTGTGCTAGCTCCTAGTAGCTGAACAGTGCGACGTTAAGATTAACTCCCTCACTCTCAAGCGACTTTTAAATATTTTGCTACGATTGAACCCTTTTTTTTAAGGTAATTTGAACCAGCTTTGCCCCCTTTTCGACGGATTCATTTTATCAATGAACTTTCATTATAATTTTTTGTACTCTTTATTTTATATTATTTGTATGTATGTAATTAAATATCTCGTTCAAAATTTAGAGGTGAAATATATGAGGGGGGAAGAAATGAGAGTTGCATACTTTATTGATCGAACAAAAATTAAGGTTTTACATTTAAAATGCTATATTTGTGCAAACCGTCGGGTAATAAAAATACTTTGAAACATTATTCCGACATATCTTGAAATAATGAAATTGTAATATACTCAAAGACCTGAAATGGGAAACAAAACTTTTATTACTTATCAATTCAAAATGTAATAATTCTGTAAAGTATTTGAGCCCCATGAAAGTCCATTCACTGGTCCATTTATAAGTTAGACAATTCCATGAACTTCAGTGAAATTTTCTCAAAGTGCTAGTTGTGGAAAGTTTTTCCTTATTAGAAAGGTTAAATTTTTACCAAAAAGAGGCTGTATTAATATCGCACAAAGTGTACATACGAATAAAAATACAATAAAATTAATGAAGTTTTTCAATGTGTTTCTTAATCAAAAGAGCAGAATATTTGAGTTCAGTATGTTGCTAAAACATAATTTTTATACAACTATACTTTTGCAAGGGTAATCTTCTATTATCCACAGGTGAGAAAATCGAGTGCTCTTCCATAATCCCTTGAAATATTCCAGCTATTTAAGTAATTTGTTTAAAGAGATTGACGGTTCTTTTTTAGATATCCTTTCGTATTGATATTCCCATATGTATTCTGCACGCAGAAGTTTTAACAGAATTAGATTAGTGAAAAAGACATTGAAATGAATTTGCAAATTTTAAGGATACTTACTTGTAACCATATTGAAAATCTAAATAACACCATGCACTTGAAAAATCATGTAGTGAGAAATATTTTTATTAAAAACCATTAAAATTAATAACCTATGTATACCATGTTGTGTGAGAAATGTTTTTAAGCGTATCCATCCTCAAAATTAAAGTAGCTTTAATAAAAAGTATTACTTAGATTAATTACAAATATCACACAAAGAACTTTTAATTTAGTAAAATACTGTCAAACAAAAAAAAATTTTATAGCAATTTTTTCAATATTTTACTTTTTAATGTTTAATTCAATGTATTTAATTATACAATAGAAAACTGCATGCAGATAGTTTCAGTTTAATATATAAAAAATTCTCAGCGTAACAAAAACGACATGCAAGAAGTAATATTTTTAAAGGGCGAATTAAAAAAAACTTAAGGCTACAGTTAATAACATTCATTAAATTTCTATTAAATTCATTCAAGTGAAATTAAACAACAAATAACAGATGTTCCATTACTCCATTTTTCTTTTCTTTTTCGAAAACAAAATTATGTTCTTATAAGACGATCTTGGCATCCTTGTTTGTAAAATGAATAAACACCAAGAGAAACTAAGAGAAAAATGTTATGTAAAAGCAAATAACTTTCGAAACTGAGAATCATTTCCCGCTTGAACATCTGAAATTATTTTATTCTCATGACTGAAAGGCTTAGTTGGAATTCTTTGTTTGTTCTTCGGCAGTGATCTTCACACAATATTCAGCTGTATTTGTACATGCTTAAGCGAAGCATAAATAAATTTAGCAGTGTCTTTCGTCAAATTTAAATTCAATGTCATAGTCTGTCTGGAATGATTTTATACAAAGACTGTATATTCTAGATCTTGATGAGTACCAGTCAAATTTCTACTTTGCTGTATTTTTAACCATATTACGATTCTTTAAAAAAAATCTTCATCCTACAGTTATGTTATTTTGCTAAAGAGAATGTGATATGAATTTCGAACTTACAATAAGCCATTATTAGTCTTGACCCCATTATATCGAACGTCGCATGATACTGGACAGCCATTTAAAAATTCATTATTAATACACTGAAAGCCTGACCCGTCATGTTGTGAGAAGGGATTTTTCTAACTAACGGGTATCATAAGTAATGCATTGATTCAGTGGCGTAACGTACGCCCCTGCAACCCCCGCATCGGGGGGGGGGCAGGTTTCTAGGAGGCTCGAAGCCTGACAAACGCTAAGTTCGTATTTAACCAATTTATAAAATGTTAAAGTCAATCTGACTTTGTAGGTGGACCTTAATATTCTCCGTTACGCCACTGAGAGCAATTACTTATCAACTTAATTTGTATTGCTTCGAAACGGAAAGTTTACTGTGTACCCTGTCTCATTTTAAGGTTACTTTTATTCGGACGTTTATTAATTCAGCTGGGGGATCATTAATCCGTACTGATAGGAATTCTAGAAGTTCTACTGCATTTGGGATTCTTGAATGTAAGAGGGTAAAGTATAATGGGAGCAGTTACACATAAAAATATCGAATTTGGTGGTATTTGTGTGTGTATTCGTCAAAACTAGGGTTTGCAGATCCGGGATCCCGTTGGTTTTTCAAATCCCGGGATTTAATTTTTCTCTGAATTTATAATTTGAAATTTTTTTTCAAAGTATTGTGAATCCGGTATTACATTTAATGTATCTTATTTACTTTTTTTTTACTCTATACATTTAATATATATCAGTTTTCTGATGTGTAGAACCTTGAAGGGTTCAAGGAGGGTGTGTATGTTAATCGTGAAATTTGATATGTTTTCTCTTATTTTCTTTAACTTTCTCCCCATCGCGAGTGGGGTCAGAAAACAGACAATTTCTCCTATCCTCAGAATGACCGGTATCAGCAAACTTGGACAGAGGCAAATAGAATTTTTGAAAGATATACAGTAGGATTTTCAGCCCCGGAATTCCGATACTCCGGTGATCCCGGGATTTTTTTAAATACCGAAATCCCAGGATTTAATTTTTGTCTGAATTATATTTAAAAAAAAAAAATTCTCGTAAAAAATTTTTTTTCTAAGAATTTAATTTTTAAAAAAATTATATTTTTTTTATTAAATATGTACGTAGAATTTTTTCCTGTGCAATTATAAGTGTGCTATAGGTAAGAAAATATATAGTATATATATATATATGCACAGCTCTCATTTTTCGTATGGGAGAATATCGCACAAATTTAAGTGGCTCACTGCAATGTTTACACAATAATATAAGCAACATCTCAAGAATAGATTCTGTCACAGTTCCTTCTTCAATTAAATGGCGTTAATTAACAGCTGACTTGCTTGGAAGAGACTTGAGACAGCTCAAATCCCATTGCATTATTAACAGCTCATGCAATTGGATCTTCAATTTCAAATGAGATAACACTTGAAATTTATCACATTCTGATTCAATAACTGGATCAATTTATATACAAAAGCCATTAAGTGTAGCAGAAGAACTAAATAAAGTTATCAAAGAGGTATATGCACCAATGCAGTCTATTAGATTTGAGACACTGTCATCAAACATTCAAAAAGAAATGGCTCTTGTTTGAAAATGGAGGGAGACATGGTGACTACCTGAAAAGAACATACTCCTATTAATGACGATTACAGCTAGGAGTAAAGAATCCGAACGTGCATTTTCTTTGGCAGGACAATTTATAACAAAAATAAGAAGCCGTTTCAACGATGAAACGCTGGAGAGGCTGCGTTTTTATAAGCTTATTTACAGAAACACAAGAAATGAAGAAATGCTTTTTTTAAAACTTCATTATGTACTATTTTTGTTTTTTTATAATGAATTAATTTTTTTAAAAATATTAAATCAATTTTTAATTATATTTTCAATTTTATTATGCAATTTCAACTATGCTAATATGTAAGCATTTTTAATAAATAGCTCAATCCTAATCCCGAGATTTGGATAATGTAATCCTGGGATTGAAAATATGACACGGGATTGCAAGTCCTAGTCAAAACCTGACAAAAGCGATACATAACATATTTGTAAAATTATAACCAGAAAAGCAACTTTATGAAAAGAAAGGTAAATCAACAAGATGTAGATCTTAATGATTAAAATACGCTTTCTAAAAAAGGTATCTTTTCCATATTTAATGCGTTAAATTAGATATTATAGATAGATGATATCGCGAACTTATATGCAAACAATAAGTAATCAGGTTTATAATACAATTAAGGTTTTGCCAATACCATTTAACAATTTAAAATTATCGGATTAAATGTTCATTCCTTGTGTTTATCAAAATGTTTTAAACTTGAAACGCTTGAAAGTTTTTTAATGATTATTAAATGGTTGCATTTTAACTAATTTCGTTATATGTAGCATCGGAGACGAAATTCGTTTAATTTTTTGATCACTGATTAGTTTGTTGAAAAATATCAAACTATAAAATAATCTATGTTGAAAATTATTTAGACCTTAGATGAGTTTTTCTAAAGCAATTTTTACATAAATATTTTCCAATAATTTGTGTGCAAAAATGAGTTTATATCCAGATGTGAGTTTGGAGAAGGAGATGGAATACAGCTAAAAACTACCTTTACTTAAATTCTGAGATTTTCAAATACTAAGACATTTTTACACAGAATTTATCTCCTTTTGTTTTTACATACAATTGATTAACTGTTAAATTTTGTCTTTATTTCTATAAAATAAAACCTATGACCTTTTAAAAGCAATTTATACACAAAACTTCACATATTTAGGCTACTTAAGTGCTAAAACTTTAAAAAACAAGATTTACAGATACAAGTGACAGAGTTTCAGAGTATGTAAAACTTTCTTGCGTCCTGTGCTCAGATTTAACGTAACCCAAGTTTTTTTAATAAAATAAATTTTATACATAATTGTGCGGTTTTACTTTTACAATAGTTAATATTTAAGAATATTTATTGCAATTATTGCATTAGTTTTCTGCTTGTTTTATATTTGGAAGGTTTTATTTGGGAAATATATTTATTTTCCTTCCCTATATTTGTATACAAATACTTTGAGATTAAAAAAATAGAGGAAGAGTAACTCTTCCTATATTTTCTACTTCCTTTGAAAAGATTACTAGTACCAACAATTTAAAGAGACTGATCTTAATTGCTCCTTTTTGACGGATATCTTCAGTAATTTTACATCAATATTGTACAAAAGGGGCAATTCTTTCATTTAAATTCATTCATTTTACAAATATAAATGCAAGTGCCATCAATTTTGTGATACACCAAATGCTTCTATACGTAACTGCAAACAATATGCACGTTTTTACTAAAACTTTATGTATGAAAAATTTCTATTGCTTATGAAAATGCTCGTAACGTGCTATTATTTCATTGGAAAAGAATTGTCTAGTGAAACATGACTAGCATTTCATATTTTACCACGAAAGATTTTTTATTTAAAATTAACGAAAAAATAATTTTCGAGCAATTGGTTTTTTATAATACGCGAAGAATTACCTAACCAGTAGCATGGAATAACTTCCAATTGTTTCAGCCCGTCATTTAGCTGAAACTGAAGTTTTAATTTCAAAAATGTTTCGGATACGATTAAAAAGCAATAGTCCAATTGTCCGGTCTAATACGATTTTAAGACTCTTTTTACCAATGAAAATCTCCATACATGAATGAAGGTTATTGCCAAATGCGTAACCGGGCCAGTGCCGGTTTATCCATTCGGCTCCCAGGGGCCCGGATAAGCTGGACTTAACCAGTTTTTCTGGTAATTAATTTCGATTCGCCAATGCGAAGGGGGCCCGTAGATCTTCTGCACCCAGGGCCCGAAATGAGCTTTAATTGGCACTGAGCTGGGCCTGAAAATGCGAACAATTTGCACTAAGGACTTCATTGTTATGGTGTTTCCGTTTTATGATTAGTGCTCAAAATTACGAATCGCGCGTGCACACGCATCGTTCTGGATGCAATGGTGATAAAAATCGAACTAAGCATAATTTATGAAGTTTACAATATTACATCCATTATAACATTACATTTCACAGCTCTAGAACCAGTGGCGTAACGGAGAATATTAGGGTCCCCTTGCAAAGTCAGGTTTTAGGCTCCAAGGCGGATCTTAAAAAGGGTATGTACTTTCTGTCAGTCAGGCCTTGGGCTCCCTAGAAACCTGCCCCCTCCTCCGTAACACGGGGGGTGTTCGTTACGCCACTCTCTAGAACCAACACTTGAAACGTGGGCTTTTGCGGACATGCAAGGGTGTTTTGAAACCACGCTCAATCTGATAACTACACGTCGTAAATGAAAGCGGTAGCACATATAATATTTATTTTACGCATTTATTTTAGGACATTTTTCCGAAAACGTTAATCATTCCCTTAGAACAGTGATTCTCAACTACAGTGCTGCGGCTTTTTTGTGTGTCCGCCAAATTATTAATTATACTCTGGAAAAAAAAATCAGAAACAGAACCATTCTGCCGTTTTATAGAAATAAACTAAGAGTATTCGTGTTACATTTAACTTGTTCCTTCGTGGATAGATAGAAGTGTATTACACATAAGTAAAATTCTTTTTTACATATTTTACTGGTGAACCACCAAATTTTGAAATTGTTAAAAGTGTACCGCAACAACAAAAAGTTGAGAATCACTGCCTTAGAAGATTAATTGCTTCTAATACTAGATAAAATATGTAAATTTCAATAAAAATACACAATTAATTACCAAAGATATGCTTTGCATTATCGCTTATATAAGTTAGAAATTATAATATTTTTTCCTGGGTTATATTTAGTTTTTTTTTCACAAAAAAAATTAGAGCAATTTATAAGTGTATAAAATACAATACCTGGAAGAGTTTAAGTACATGACTTATTTTTTTAAATGAATAAGTCAATGTTAACTTTTTTCTGAACTTTCGTCTTTGATTAAAGAAATTTCAGAAAGCTCTTTTTTAAAAATTAACAGTTAAGCACCAATTATGCCTAACAGTTTTGAACGGTTATGGCTAAAGTGTCCAAGTGAAAACAGTCATTTTGGAAACATACGGAATAAAAGTATCAAATTCTACTCAGTTACGAGCTTTCGTAACTCAAACATGAGAGTCCGCTAATCTCGGAGTATGAAATCTAGCATATATTTTTTTTTCTGGAAATGCTTAGCACATTTGCGCAGACCTATGTAATGAATGTTCCTTGTGACCCGTAGTCAAGGACAGCTCTTATTTGTTTTGTCTGGCCGCGCGCGCAGTAGAATCGTTCACGGTAACACATGCCGCCGGCAGAAGTGCAAAAGATGCTAGTGTGAAATTTATGGAAAGCACATTTGCATTTACTTGAATAAACTGATCGGCTGCTGTCGCCAATTGATTCAACAGGAGTGCATTGAGATGTGTGAGTGTTTTGACATAGCATTCTTATGAATATTATTTTTTTTATAAGCTTGAATAGTGTTTCGCTTTACTAAAGTGTCATGTAAATGAAGAACCGCATAAAGAGAATTGAAGAATTTATCAAAGAAAAATTCATATTTAACTTTTTTTATATCAATTGTTTCCGTTCACAAAAAAACACCCAGATCTTAAAAATAAATTTAATACTCTTCGCGTTCTTATTGTAGTCCTTATAATAAGGCACACCTCTTTAGAGAAAGACCTCAAAAATCTGCTGCTACTTTTTTTATGTTTATACTTCGGTTGAAACATGTTAATGAGAAGAGATTGGATGACATACATACTAAGTACAGTGTACTTAGTAGCTCAAAATATGAATTAAATTCCCATTATGAAAAAGAAAAGGAGGTCTAGAAACCAAATGCCAATATTAGAATTTTGTTTCAAAAATTTTTTGCTGAAAGTTTTAAAGATCCTTTTCTTAATTGTTTTGTGTGCGTTTTTATATTTCAAGAATATTATTTTGTCAATGTTAAAGATTTTAATAATAATTTTTCATTCGATTTCAATAAATTTTTCTCGCGATAGTTACATTTTAGTACATAGTTAAATCTTTTTTTCTGTTAGAGAATCTAACACATTTTGATTGTCTAAAGATAAATATTCTGAAACCCTTTGATTATCAAAACACTAAAGAAATGGAATGAATAATCTTCAGAACTCTTCTGTTAATCCCAAAATATACTAGGTCAGCAATTAATGCCCGAGGTGTAGCTTTAAGGTATAAGTATTAAATGTAGTATATCGTTGTTGTTAAACCAATATCTGCTATGAGAACTTTTTGGAGATTTCGACACTTTGACTATTGTTAGTTTACAAACCAAATTTTCATAAAAAAGACTGTTATGAGAGACTCTAAGCCAGGGGTGTCAAACTCGCGGCCCACAACGTATATAACGGCCCGGGCAATATATGTATATCCCCACACAATAATACATAATAAAATTTAAATAAAAACTCTCCCGAAATTGGAAAGATAGCAGCAGCAGAAAAGTGATGAATATATGAACAATAATTTTTTTGGTCTTTTATGTGTTTCTAATATTGTATTATTCGAAGTAAACCTAGTGTCTATGAATATTTATCTTTTCTGCGGCCCGCCTCAATTTAAACCTTGATTTTTTTTGGCCCGAGTTAGCTTTTGAATTTGACACCCCTGCCCTAAGAATTATATGGTGAACTGTGGTTGTTAAAAATACTCATGTGCATCACACACACAGCCAGAATATTGTCAAATAAAAAAGTACTTCAAAGTCATACTTTTTGCACATAGCAAATATTGGTTTGACAACGACGATTTTTGAAGATTTCTTTCGTGAAATTAAAATAAATCTAATAGCCTCTTCATCAATTGGATGTTTACCTAATTAACTGCGAATATTTTTTAAATAAAAATTTTAACAATTCAATTTATCATGTTTCTCACTTATTTTTGAATACGAATTTTGCATTCCAGTTCAGTTTGAAACTGATTATCAGATTCATACATGCATAACCTTGAATTCACTCATAAATTGTCAATTTCTGATAGCCATTTAATACTGTGTCAAAAAATTTCAAGTTAAAATATTGGTATGGAAAACACGATACTTAAAGAATTCAATTATATTTGTATCGATGTCGAATTAGAATAATTATCGAAGGAAGGAGAATTTATTTTAACGAATGAGATTTGTCACGATATACTAAAAGATAGTGCAACTATTTCTATTGTTTTGAATGTTTCTGCATCAAAAGTATAATCTGTTCAATTGCATCATTGCATCCCCCCCCCCTGTAATATTAACAATTATAGAAATAATGCTTACCTTTACAACACTAATTAATATTTAAAAGTTGACTAACCTAGATTATATGCTGTGATGAAATAAATTTCAGAAAATTTCATATTTGTACGAAAGAAACTCTTTCGATCAAGATATTTTGTTTCGTTTTACAATTACTTCGTTCGGGAAAAACAAATGTTTTAAAATTAGATTTAAATTTGTGAAGAAAGATTTTGTATGCATAAAAACTGTTTGAAATTAATTAGCAAAAAAAAAAAAAAACTAATGAAACCCAAATTTTTCAAAATCGAATTCTAGGTTTTTTTCTTCTTAAGAGTAACTTGCAACATTTTAATGCAATTTTAACTCATTTTTTCTTTTTAAATTAGACGAACGCCTCAGTTTGCTCTCTTCCCATATTTGGTCAATCATAAATTAGAAAAAAGAACGAAGTCAATTTCAACGCATTTTACAAATATTAACTGAATGTTAAGTTTTGAATGTGTGACTTCTCTGATTTTTGACATACAGAGCTGTAACACATGATATTCCAAAGGGCGTTTTTAAGCGAATTTTTTCTGTTTTGTATAGGATATATTTCTATTAATTTTTTCTTCGGGTATCTCTCTTGCAACACTGTTTCGTTCTTGAACGATAAGACAATTGCCGAAACTCTTATAGCATGTCAGCACGATTTCATTAGTTCGTTTTAAAAAAATGTATATAGCATAAAAAAAAAAATTATAATTTCAAAGTGCTAACGCTCCAGGTAACCTACATAACTGAATTAATCTCAACGGCACAATTGAGTTTTTACCGCTAAATACTTCGTTGGATCCTACTTTTAGATCTATAGTATATTAGACAATAATTTCAATGGGTTTCAGACTGAATAAATTGATGCGAAGCTTGGAAGGAGTTTTCAGTTAAAGCTTGTATCGAAATCGTATCCCTTTTTACGCGGGTTGGGCAATAAGTCTTGAATCCATTTTTGACTGAGATTCCTTGCTCCGAAAATTCAAAAGGAGTTAGAAAATTGTCTATCTCCATGTAACAGTGCTTCTCAAACTTTCAATATTTGCGACTCAATTTTCAATCATATTTTCCATCGCCTCCCCCCCCCCTCCATACAATAACAATGTATTGAATTCAGTAATAATATACTTTGCCGTAAAGCTACAATACGACTTTAACTATAAACCACACAATTAATTACATACAACGTTAACAACATAACAAATTTTGTAATATTATATACGACAAGCTCATGAAGTCACTGATAATTATTAAACTTGTTCTTAACTTAATATTATTAAATTTATCAAATACATTGTACAGTAATGATACATTTATAATAGTATTATACCAATGTAAATACGTATTTTATTTTTTTTGTCGGAACGTCCCCCCCCCCTCCCCTTTTTAGTAAATTAATAACTGTTTTAAATAATCGTTTGTTTTCGACATCCAATATGCTCGTGCCTTCCACCTAGGGTTAACACGCCCCCCCCCCTTGTGGGTGCTCCCCACAGTTTTAGAAGCACTGATGAAACAAGATTTAGTCCTTCCTCTCTTCCTTCCTCAGTGGATCAATAGCCCAGGGTGAGCATTAGCCTTCTTAAGAAGCCTTTTCCAGGCCAGCCTTCTCCCTGCTAGTGTTGTCCAATTCCTAGTTCTCAAAACTAGGAGATATTTTTCTATACCATCAATTCATCTAAGATTTGGCCTGTCCTTTCTTCGTGTGCCAATTGGTTAGACACTGAAGACTTTTTAGTGGTGCAGTCTCCTTTCATTCCGACAACGTGACCTGCCCGTAACAAGATTTAGTGTAAACTTTTAACGGCCACAAGCAGACTAAAATAACTAGTCTTTTAAAGAAGGGAGGAGATACACAAAAATCGTAATGAAGAAATTAGTTCATAGTGATATCGCGCCTAATAAACACTCTCGTTTCGCTTGTGGTGTGAACAGTGATGAATAAATTTAATAAAATGAGAATTTTTATTATATATATAAATATTGTTAAGTTAAAGAAAATACTTTGGTCTAAACGTTTTTAGAACGAATCTCTCCATTTTTTGACTATTAGTCTCGTATAACAAGGTCTCACAATATACGGTATTTTTAAAAAACCTATCTACTGTGTTAAAGGAAGGATGACTGATAGTAATGTTGATTCGGAGGTTTTTTGGCAACCATTTTGGTAGGAGATTAGGTACTTCGAATAAGGCGTATATCGTATGAAAATATTTCATTTCTGCTTACTCGTTTGTCTCTTTGCTATATTTAAGTTTATGCAACCAGTATATTATTACCAGTTGCGCTAGATTTTCTAATCGATCAAAAATAAAGTGTCTATCTAGAATTTTACACGTTCTCATTATAAATTTAACTCATTTTGCTTCCTTCCTTAGCATAGACTAAAACATCACAAAATATTTCAAGGATTATTTCAAGTTTCTCAAATTCTGATTTTTTCGTAATCAAATCTTGAAGAGATACTGTAACTAGATGGAATACTACGCATTCCATGGATTTTTCTTTTCGAAAATATTCGTTTGAAAAGTATTTCATATTTTCATTAAACCATGTCAATAAATACCCTTTACTTCCCCCTTAAAATGAAGTTTCTTTGAGTTAAAAAACGAAATTTCCATTGGGTCTATAAGTGGCGATTTTTTATATATCTTTTTTTCACTTGAAAACAATGGCTTTTGGAATGGTTGAGAGTAAGTACCACTGTAAGAAGAGAAATGTTTAATTCATAAGGATAACTATACTTTTATCTCCATAATTTAGCTATGGCAGAGTTTTAACTGTCATAAAAAAAGGCTATTCGCAAAAATGTTACTAAATAAATTTTGAATGGTTTTGCATTCTTGGGTTGTTTTCAGTAAAGTTTCTGTAATTTATATATTTCAAAAACCAAAACAAGAGAAATAATCAAAATCATAAAGAAACTATTTCTCTTTCTCACACACACACACCAAAAATCGAAAATTTTCTCAATGAGAAATGCTGATTGTAAATTTTTCATTAGTATGCGTACAATTTTTTTTACCCTTCGGCCGTTCACAAATGTTCTCTAAGATAGCTCTATATATTTTTTTAAAATTTTTATTTTTCTGGAAATATATACGAGTGATTCAGTTTTGATAATTAAACATGAAATAAAATTAATATTTTAAATTTCCATTTGAAACTGAAAACATTATACAATAGAGAGTTCCAGATTTTTACACACCAAATATTTGCTAGTAATTCTTTTTTTTTCTTCAAGTAAATCCATGGCCTTCAATTACCATGGGGAATTTCGAAATATTTTTTGCTGTAAAGTTGAATGATACAAAAAATCTATAGGTATATGATAAACCTTGAAATAAAAGATATTGCGAACAATGTGCCGTAAAAATCCGGCATATAACGCTCACTTTTAACAAAAAAATAAGATCTAAATTTACGGGTGCGCGTTATATGCCAGGGATAAAAATGAGCATAGAAAAAAAAAACTTATATCGAAGTACTGTTTATTTAAAAGAAATGTCAAACATTCTGTGCGAATTTAAAAGGTAGTTCTCAATGTATGCTATTTTTTCTTTCTAAAGCTTGGAATAATACCTTGAATAAATGACTTCAAAACATTAGAGCATTGCGCACGTACACACACATTTCAGGTTTCTTCGTAATAAATAATAGTTTAAAAGGCTAAACACACGCTTTTATAGTGAATCCAGCTAAAGGGTAAAAAAATAATTCTTAATATAAGAATAAAAGGATTAACGAGAAAATTAATGTTATTGTGGTAAAAGCGTGGGGTGCTCGGTATCCATTGTTATAATTTCTTACTAGTTCTATTCCGAAATGCAGAGTTGGTGTAAAAATGTAGTACACAAAATACCCCACGCTTTAACCACAATATTAATTTTTTGTTAATCATTTTATTCTTATGTTAAGAATTATTTTTTTAACTTTTTAGTTCGATTAACTATAAAAGCGTGTTTCTTAGTTTTCTTAAATAATAATTTATTTTTAATTTTTTTGTTCGATCTTCAATATAAGTTGTTTTTTTAATTTAAACTATCATTTATTCATTGATGAATTAATCTTAAATACGTCATTTTCTTAGAATCCGGGAAATACCCATTGGACGTTTTCGTTTTAGGGTTGTAACTTAATCTTTTAGTCGCAAAATATGGAAATAGAATCTGGAATTAGTCGCCAAACATGGAAATGGGAAATCGTTAATCATGATCAGGACAATGGAACAAAAATATTAAATTATTGTACTGTCATCAGTTCTTGACAAGAGTGCGAAATTTCGAATTAATCTGACCTTTTAAAGTGGGTAAAAATCGAGATCAAAGATTCCGTTACATACAGGTGAAAGCTTATAAAAGTGTGTTAAAAAGGGGGGTGCGCGTTGTACGGCGAATATACTTAAAAAATAATAATTACGGCTTGAAAGTATAGGTGCGTGTAAAACGCCGGAATTTACGGCTAGTGTAATTTTTTTTTGAAGCCGATGCTGACACACAGTTGTACACAGAGTTCATATTTTCAACAAAAAAAACCCACTTAACTAAGGCTTGTCTTTAGAGGAAAAAAATATCAATTTTTGCTGTATATCGCATTAGATTTTAATCGAACAAATAGTAAAGACAATCGACATAATTAAATTTGAATCATTAGACAATGATCTAAAAGCTAAGATTTAGATCTCTGATAAACTGTGAAATACGACTAAATTTTTTCAATCTAAGTTGTAGTAATTCAGAAATATTTTCTAGCTCGTATATATTGAGGAAAAATCATAAGCTTAATATTTCGGGTGGAAGGGGAGCCGATTGTGTCGATAACTTGCTAAAATTCGAGCAATTTGGATAGAATTTATGCATGGTATGTAATTTTAAGTTTGCTTTTACAGTGTGTTTAACAATTGAGGAAATGTAAGAAAAAAAGTTTTATAAAAAGTAGGAAGAGTGAGTAAAAATATTTAGTCGTAGAAATTAAAAGAAATTTCTATTTAACGTCGGTACCATGATAAAATTATCATATCTAAAATGTGATGTTAGAAATGACACCACACACACACTTAACAGTCTTGAATCGCTGACAATAATCAAACCAATTAAAAAGAACACTTTTAAGCCATAAATAAATAGTAATTTGTTCAATTATTAACAGTTTTATTTATCCAAAATAACTTTAATATAATCTTATAAAAGCCTTTTACTTTAATTAGTCGACATATATTTAATTACTAATGCTGTGGTTTCGAGGGAGGAAATGCACCCAGATTACCAAGAAAAATAATGTATGTATATTATAATTCCTCTCATTCCCCCTGATCATTATAAGCGACTTTGTAATACATAGAACTAAATTATTTTCCAATGGTCAAATAAAAAGAAATCAAACGCTTCTATTCGGCATTATAGAATTCATAAATACCCGAGTACTTTAGCAAAAACTTTTCATCTGAGATTATTCCAACATTTCAATAATCATTAACTGCAAACCTATTAACTACAAACTATAATGAAATCGAAGAATTTTGAGAAGGAATAAAAAGAAAGGGGATCCCTCTAAAAAATCGATCTAACTCCATTGGTCTGTCAAAGAGCAGTCACTTGCCGATTACCTCCTGTTAAAAAAAATAAGTTCGTAATTGTACATAGTATAACTGTAGTCGTGTTAATAAATATTCGCAACTAAATTTCTTTTGAAATCTTAAGATATCATCAGCATTTCTTTCTCAATGCGGTACAATATTTTAAAAAGCTGAAACGGTTTGATATAGTTCTAAGACTCGCCATGTAAAGGGGAAAATTCACATTCAATCTACCGAGGCTCCAAGTCCTCGCGTTTACGAGGTGGAAGTTTAGAGAGTTGGGTACCGGCTCAGGTGTAGTCCTCGTCACTTGACTGACACCAGTATTCCTTGTGTTACATTGGAGTGACGCTAATTAAAAGAAATCAAATTATTGTTCCTCAAAAATTATTTTTTTTAAATGTAGCATTTGAAAAAGAATTTGTAAATAAAAAAACTAATGATGACGACAACTAACGTTTATGAAAAATTTCACAACTGACAAAATAAAAGATGTAGGTATATACAGAAATAAAGGGAGAGAGATTTGGTGTTATACATTAACGTAGATTAGATCTGTATACTTAAGGAACCACTGATTTTGCTATTTATTTTTCCTCAATTAAGTATTTTTCTTGAAAGATCTTGAACACTTAGAATTTTTTTATTTCAACGAAAATGTATCAAATTTGTGTTAAGAACAATTTTATATGAAAACATTATTTAAAAATGCTCATAATTGTTTACTCATGTAAATGATAATTCCGTGATTCATAATTGAAAATTTTTTTAATGGTTTTTTTCTTATTAAAGGAAAATAACAAATAAATATGAGTTTAGTTGTAACTCGAAGCTGTAGCAACGTGATAAAAAGTCGCGAGAACGAGGTTCTGTTCTACTGATGGATTATGACGTAGAAAAATGAGAACTAATCTCAAGGCAATATTAATCATTAATCAGGTCAAAGGGCTTTCTAATATTTTTGAGTCTTTTCAGCTCGCTTTGTTCAAATTTTTTTATAAAAATTTGTAAGAAAACGACGCACAATCTTTAGGACCTTAGGCTTCAGCCTAATCAGCTTTATGGATTATTGACCTTGCCACCTGTACATGCCTAACTGGGTCTAAGATAATTCACGAAACATATAGTGAGAGATTTGAAATTAAATTATGATATATCATTCTCGAAAGGAGCTTACTTTATTTACATGAGAAGCTTTCTCTCGCCTCTGCTGTTTTTGGTAATATTGAATGACACTCTACTGAAATACTGTAGTTATCTTTCCCATTTTCGATCAGTTTCCTTTTCAGCCAATATTTATACTTTTCTACTTTCTTTCAGGTCACATATATATGTTAGTAGTAATTATTTACACGATGCCTTTTAACTAGAAAAATAACTTTTTGGCGCAACTTGGTTAAATATGAGCCTTACGTTAGTAAAATCTGCATGACTAAAAACTACTCGTTCTGGATTTTATAGTAATGCTTCTAAGCTCTTGTGAATCTCTGAAAGACGGCTTTTTTTATAAGACAATGGTCTGACTCCAACAGTTCAGTTTGTAATTTTTTTCTTTTACAAAAATTATTGTAGCATTTGTAAAAGGGTATTTGTGTGTACCCAATGTAGTTTGAATTCTAGAGAAATTTTTTTCTGACTTTTGAATGTTGAATCCTACAATATTGATAGTAGTAGCATATGCAAATTAAAAACATATTTTGTAAATCATGTACACCAGTAGCGTAATGACTACTTTTATAGGAGGGGCTTACATTTAAAAAAACGTAGACGAAAAGCCCCGAGAGTAATCTTTATGCTAAAATGTAAAGATCTGTTGGTGTACGAAAAAGGTTTGAATCCTCAAATCTCACTCTTGTATACGCTATTGATGTACACCAATAATGAAAACTAGAATCTGCCTAAAAAGAGTGATTTCGAGACATTTGAACTTATATGTAATCTAATTTGTACATTTTGGTACAATGATGAATTAAAATCGACATATAGCGAATTTGATGACAAGGACATAATTGTTTCTTAATCTGATGATTAAGCTATCGGGACATTACTTTTAGAATCTTGATATACGACCACTGTGATATGAAGAAATTATCGATGTTTCTAAGAGTCGGGGATTGAAGAGATGTAGGAGCAGAAAGATGCCGCTTATAATGTATTGTCGCAAATGTCCGAAAGTAAGCACGTTACACATGATATATTTAGATCGTACACAATTACATAACGTACTTCAAGAATACAATGCAATGCAATGCATATGAACAACGTTGTTTGCATTAGAGAGGATTGTATTGAAGTAGACCAGGGGTGGGCAGACTTTTCCAGGGTACGGGCTACTTCTAACTTTTTCAAGATGTTGCGGTCCACCAAGTGGTGTAGGTGTTGTGAGCTAAAAGAAAGTGTACAATACAGTCGGACCTCCATTTTATGAACCTGTATTTGACGAATTTCCGTATTTCACGAACTTTTTTCCTGAAACCAAGAACATTTTACGATTTTCTTCGTAAAATAGCCTCCAAATAGCGAAGTGCATTTTCTGTTCAACAAAATTTTTTCTCTTACCATTCGATTTTTTACCTCCGTATTTACTCAAATCTAAGCAGCACTTTTTCTTCCCAATGTTAATGCTACTGAAAATCGGGAGCGGCATAGAATCGAAAAGGGGGGGGGGGGCTTAGGATGGAAGTATTTAGTGCAATCACGGCTTCTGCATGTATTTAGAAGTTTTAATACTGTAAAATAACTATTACTATTCACTTCTTGTTAGTTTTCCTTATAAATTTGTTTTAATTTCGTAAAACTGGATATCTCGATAAAACATTTTAACTATTTTTCAATTTTCACAAAATCTTATTGAGAATTTGGGGCGTGGCTTAGAATCGATGGCAGCTTAGATTCAAATAAATACGGTGTTTCTAGATCTTCGTCTGATGGGATGATTATTAAGTCTTAGTGAAGGGTGTCACCTCAAAATGTCTTGGCGGTCCACCGGTTGATCGTAATTGACTTAATGCCCACCCCGGAAGTAGACCGTAACCTTCTTGCTTTAATTATAGCGTGAAGTAGACATGTACAATAAAGTTTGTTATTCGATCCTCGTTGAACTTAAAGAGAACAAAGCATTGGCTGTTCTAGACAAATTTTCTTTTTGCGGATGGCACCCATTTACCAGTTATTAGGTTCTAACATTAGGCACACATTATCATGCGAGTCTAATCACATGGAGAAGATACAAGGTTACTAAATATTTTGCACATTCGTGTCTAATAGGCACACTTGCTTCCTCATCACCGAATTTTATATCTTATAATTTTACAACTATATAAACTCATACTTACTAAAATTCCAATAAACGATTTACAAAAAGGAATTGCATTCCCTTTCAATTCTTGCCTGATATACAACAGACGACAAATTTTTAACATTTATTTTAGTCAATATATTCATCGATTTTTTCTAATAACCCATGGTTTCATATTGAAGCTTAAAATCTATCTTAGTGAGCGACTCGGTGGCGCAATCGGTTAGAGCGTTTGGCAGATACCTGAAAGGCTCCCGGTTCGAATCCCAGCACAAGCGTTGCAGGACAATGAATTATTACTTAATTTCTTTAATTATTACTTTAATTCCTAATACCTTCTAGATGTTTCTTTACTTTACTGGAACGGCGTTCCAGAATATTCCATTATGCTATAAAAGAGCCAAGAGCTCGACAAGAAAGTCAGTTCTTGGTTTTGTAACCTAGAATGCTTCATCAATAAATACTTGGGATAAAATCAATATGTATCTACGTTTCTTTATACGTGACAAGTTTGGTGGAGGCGCGGGGTATCGTGATTCAAATTTTCGGTCATTATTTTAACCAAAACGATAGAACAAGACGCTGAACGATTAAGGAGAAGTCGTCGCACTCAAGGACTTCCACCGGAATTTGGATTTTACGAAAAGCCAAAAAGGGCAGAGCAACATCCAAAACGGACATGACTGACGAAAAACAGGACGCACAAACAATCTTGATGACTCCTACGCGCGGTTCTGGCTGAATCAAGAAAGCCTACAATTTTCAGAGGAGAACCAGGACAGGATCCAATAAAATGGCTGAAGGAGTACCAAAAAGTGGCATTGTATAATTGTTGGGATGACACTATGCAGTTAGCCAATGCGTACTTTTTTTTTAGATGGTACCGCGAGAACAATGAGGACAGTTTCACTTCATGGACTTACTTGAAAACGGACTGAAAGCAGCATTTGGAGACACCCAAACATATGTCAGACAAGCGAAGGACCGTTTAAAATCCCGAGCACAACAGCCGGGGGAATGCATCCAATCTTATATACAGGATGTCCTAGAACTGTGTAAGCAAGCTGAACCAAATATGCCCGAAGAGGATAAGGTCTCCCACCTCATGAAAGGTGTCACCGAAGATTTCAAGCTCTTCTAGCCAGAGACGTACAAACATCGGCATATTTCACTAGGTGGTGCCTTTACATAGAAGAAATGAAGCAGAAGAGACTGAGAAGTTGCAAATTCGGAAGACTACCCAATGTTGTCCTCATAGCGGCCAATGACGAAGTAACCGATTTAATGTCACTAATCCGTCAAGTTGTCAGGGAGGAAATGCAACATGTGTTTTCACAGCCACTCAACATCAAGAAGCCGGAACTACAATCCATTGAGGCTATCATAAAGGACGAGGTTGACCGATCTTTAGCCACCATCACTAGTCAACCTATCACTGCCAGTCAACAATTTTTTTCTTCGGCACAACGACCGACTTTGAAGACCTCCAGACGACCAACAACATACGCCACAAGATCACCAATTGTGCCACCGCCTCAATACGAAGCACAGCGAAAGACTGACTTGTGGCTCACTGCGGACAGCCGTCCAGTCTGCTTTCACTGCGGAAGACCCGAACACGTCGTTCGATATTGCCGCGAACGCCGAGCAATATTCAACGACCATCGACGCAACAATCCTAGAAACTATAACCTTCCAGACGAATATGAAAATAACTCCAATCACGACGCACCCTTTCGACGAAGATCACCCAGTCCAGCTCCAGGAAGATCACCAACACGCCGTATAAGGTCCCGATCACCGACTCCATACCGAATTTCCAACCAGTCGCCAAATCGAGAGGAAAACTAAGCCGATCGCCCTCTATAGGAGGTGAGGTCGCGAATTTCTGAAATCCTCCATTGGCCGCAAAACTGCACGGGAACCACATCGACGTTTTCATCGATAACCAACCTGTTAAAGCCCTTGTGGATTCCGGAGCCTCAAATTCCATCATATCAGAAACATATAGACGGAAGCAACGGAAGGTAATGTTCCTCGACACTAAGTCGGTTATTCTCAAAGTCGCCGACGGTAACTATGTGAAGCCATTATTAGGTACAGGTGTCTTACAGTTGGCAATCAACGGCCGAACACAGCCATTCCAGTTCACTGTCATGCCGAAATGCAGCCACGACGTCATCCTAGGTTTTGACTTTCTAAAAGCTTCACAAGCCGTTTTAGACTGTGGCCGAGCCGAACTTATATTTGACGAACTGTTGCATGACGAAGAGATAGATTCTCATGGCATAAAGTTGTATGCCATGTCTGACTCAGTTGTTCCAGCACGTTCGTGCAAATTTCTTACCGTTCAAGCCCGTTATGCACAGGACGACACTGATTTTCTAGTTGAGGGGAATAAAGTTATGTGTATAAATCAAGGAATTGCTGTCCCCTCCATGATTACATCTTTAAGAAAAGGCAAAACCTCAATCTGGGTGACAAATTGTGAAAATCAAGCACGCTGCATTCCAAAGGGAATGTGTATTGTCAATGCAGAGCCTGCTAGAAGTGAGTGTCTGAATACATTGACCGAAGTCCCTTCCTACACTGATTTATGGACCTCGAAATTCTCTGATCAAATTGACTAATCTCGGATGATGGCCTCGACACTGAGTGTAGAGCAGAAGAAGCAAATGAAAAGTCTATTGAGACAATTTCAAGATGCCTTCCATAGCGAAACACAGCAAAGAGAATTCAAGCTAAATGTGAAACACAAAATTAACACTGGCACACACCCTGCCGTAAGCCAACGACCATACCGGGTATCATCAGTAGAAAGACGCGTAATTAACGACGAAGTTGACAAAATGCTGAAGCGAAACATCATCCGATCGTCAGAAAGCCCATGGTCATCTCCGGTCGTACTGGGGTTTCGTAAGAAGGATGGAAGTTGGCGTTTCTGCATGGACTACCGTCGCCTCAACCAGGTCACTAAGAAAGACGTTTATCCATTACCCAGAATCGACGACACTTTGGATTGCCTTAAAGGAGCTCAATACTTTTCATCGATGGATATGCACTCCGGTTATCGGCAAATAGAAGTGGACGAAGCTGATAGGGAGAAAACGGCATTTATCACCAGTGACGGATTATATGAATTCAATGTCATGCCATTCGGGTTGTGTAACGCTCCCGCAACTTTCGAGAGGAGTATGGATACTTTATTTCAGCATTTAAAGTGGCAAATGTGTGCTTATGCTATTTAGACGACATAATTGTGTTCTCACTGACATTTAATGACCACTTGAGACGACTACATTGCGTGCTTTCCTGCATTCAAGAGGCCAGACTAGTTTTATAAATCCAAGGAAATGCTATTTTGGTGCTACAGAGATCAAAGTTCTCGGGCATCTTGTATCTGGTAAAGGCGTAAAACCTGATCCCGATAAATTAGAAGCTGTCAACAGCTTCCCTACACCGAAAAAATACACGACGATAGGAGCTTCTTGGGACTGTTGTTCATACTATCGACGGTTTATCAAGAACTTTTGTTTCCGTGCCAAGCCTCTCCAACAGCTTTTAAAAGGAGACTCGAAGTTTCACTGGGAAAAAGCTCAAGAAGACTCATTCC
The DNA here is from genome assembly GCA_019973975.1 of Trichonephila clavata. Taxonomy (NCBI): domain Eukaryota; kingdom Metazoa; phylum Arthropoda; class Arachnida; order Araneae; family Nephilidae; genus Trichonephila; species Trichonephila clavata. Next base: position 332,166 of record BMAO01025527.1, on the reverse strand, counting down.
GGGACCTTAAATCAGCTTTGACGTCACCGCCTGTTTTAGCCCTATATGATGAAAATGCTCCCACTGAACTGCACACTGACGCCAGTGGTTACGAAATAGGTGCCGTTTTGGTGCAGCAGCAAGATGGAAAAGAAAGTCATAGCATATGCCTCAAGGACTCTAACTAAAGCCGAGAAAAACTATTCGACCACTGAATGGGAATGCCTGGCAGCTATATGGGCGATAACTAAGTTCCGCCCATACCTCTTCGGAAAGTGCTTCAACATAATTACAGACCACCATATTCATTGTGTTGGTTAGCCAATCTACGAGATCCTTCCGGTCGATTAGCCAGGTGGGCGATGTCTCCATAGTTTTCAAAAGCGGGAGAAAGCATGCCGAAGCCGACTGTTTATCACGAAATCCTATTCCAATCATACCGGAAATCGAATCCCTTGCTGCTATAAGTGATCTAGCTACCGAACAACGTGATGATACGTCTCTTGCTGCATTCATTAAAGCTTGTGAACAATCGCCAGATTTGTCGAGTGCAGGATTCTCCATCGTGAACAATGTACTCTGTAAAAAAAAATTTTTGACCCATCCGGAAAACAGTGGCTACCAGTCGTTCCCAAGAAAATGCGGTTAGAAATTCTTCACCACTCAACAAATTTGCATCACTATATTCACTAACACTGTTGAAGAATAGAAGTCTTATGAACTGTACTACCCCTGCTGCCATCTAGAATCTCTTACACGAAGTGCAAAGTGTATACTGTTTTGCTACTCATAATGGTTACATTTCGTATCGACACGTGTATTTCTTCAAATTAATGTAACTTCGACCTAGTATTGCAAAATATTTGCGACTTTACACAATTTGTCCTTCACGGTTACTACAGATTTTATTGCCAACAGTATATAAAACCATTCCCCATGTCTATTTTTCAACAAGCTAGATGGGGGGGGGGGGGAAGGAATCTTCTATCATTGAAACAAATCAGAAAATGCGTTATTCAGCCACACTGCATCCATTCTTTTTATTTCAGAATCACTTTAAAAATGGATTTCATGGCAAGAATTTGAAGAAAATCACATAATGCTCAAAAACGCGAAGTATATACATTTTCAAGCTATTTGTTCTATTCAATGAATCACTGTTTATATACGCTTTGTAAAATTTTATTATGACATATGAATTGCAAGATTGCGTAAGCAATAAAATATTGATTTCGAAATTTAGAAATAATACCATCAGGGGCACACTATTATTACGTTGTTGATGATTGGTGGTAGACTTCATTTTTTTAAAAATAATCCCATTTCTTGCTTTTGAAATACGAGATAACATAGTGAAACATTTATGATACATATAAAAACAATCGAATGTATAAAAACATTTGATATATTTCTTAACAATCATACCAAGATCTGAAAAAAAAATGGACTTTTTGAGTTGTATTTCTGATTTACATTATCAAAGAAGCCATAAACCGATCATTCGTGCGAAACGACTCTTTTGGAAAGAGGGATGTAATACATTAATCATCGAATAAATTGATGAATATAAATTTTAATAACATAGCTTTTGCCGTAAAGATTAACTAAGGTACGATAACTTAAACTTGCACAATAAACCGAAATTCAATTTTCTAGAATCGACGGAAAAATCTCGTGTAAACATTTTTCTTTTTTTCAATCGTACCGAAAAATAGAATTTTTAGAAAATAATTCATATAAACTTGACTACTCTAGTACAATTAAAATGTGCCAGACCAAAACGTGATTTGAATGCTATGGAACTTTAGTTACTAGTTCTGAAGCATTAATATATTTGATGCATATTCAAAACTGCTGACAACTCTATAACAAATTAGAGGGGCTTCGAAAGAAAATACGAAAGGCCTAATCATAAGTTTATTGAAAAGTCTAATAATACTTACTAGAATATTTGTATTGCACGAAATACAGTTTTAAATGGTTTTTAAGACAAAAAAAAAGTTTTTTGCCATAAATATTTTTACGTTTCTTGCTTTTTAATGACAAATCGTAAATATTCAAAATATCAGCATGAAATTCAGAACATTATTTTTTTTTGCATACATTTTGTTTCAGGAATTTTGATAATGCTTAATATATTTGGATGTATAAATGTTATCACATTAATACATTCAATTATTTTAATTTAAATTTGTCGAACTGTTTTGTATTTTTATGCACTAAAAGCTGCAATTATAAAACTTTTAGTACATCAGAGATAGTTTAAAATTTTCAACAGTGTAACGATTCATTAATAATTTCTTATTGTATGCAAAAAGATAAGCAATATCTTATAAAAAATGTTGACCTAATGACATCTTATAATTTTTTTCTGATTTTTAAATTTAAAAAATTTCTAAAATTAAATCTAAATTTCATAAATCTTCTGAATTGCATGTTTAGAAAGTGTTCTGGATATTTTTATTTTTTAAAAAATCATTCTGACAGTGTAAATAGTTGATTAGTTCATGTATAATGGTTCTTGCTTAACTGAAAAGATAAAATCGTTTTTAATTATATTGTATTCGTTTCTTGAAATATTTAATCGATTTTTTCCCTGAATAATAAAACTATATATTTTGTGACTCTCGGTTAGAACTAAACAAGAAACTAAATTTCTATGAAAATCGCTATACCACATTTCAAAACGAAATAATTTGCTTGTAATTACATAAAATGCAACAGTTTACCCAGTTTTTCCCGTGATTTATAGAAATATTTAAATCCTATAGAATGGTATTCTTCCCCCAAAATTAGTTGTGTGGTCAAGTGGTCGTGAACAAGTGGTCCGCGATGTTTCGTGTCCTGGTGCCACTTATTAAGACCTGCCGTATAGAGGAACTGATGTATGTTAAACTTGTGAGTCTCAAAGTCCAAGTTAGTATGGTGAACCAACTCAAGTGTTGTCTTCGTCACTTGACCGGGGTTCAGAATTTCGGAAGACCGCCGCCAACAATCCTCTCGTTGCTTTGTAGGGTGTCGTCAAACAATGTTCCAAAGTTAGTTTTTTCAAACCTTTCTATCGTAAAATTGATTCAGGATCGTCACTAATGTTAATTTATTTATTTAGTATAGTTGGTATTTGTCAATATATAAATTATTCGATACCTAAACACTTATCTTGCATCTGGAAATGGTGAGGAAAAGTGAAAGATCCCTAGTCGAATATAGAGCAAAATTTTTGCCATGAACAAACCAAAATATGAAATCATTTGTAGGTATCTGAGAAGTAATTTGTTAGAATGGACAGTTGACTTTCTATAAGGAAATTATAATTGTAATGCATGACATGGGGCATTAATTGTAACTTTTAGTTGTCAAAAAGATGGGTAACCCGTAATAATTATAGGAATTCTCATGGGAGGGGACTCGCATCATGTACAGAGAATGGTATTAATAGATTGTGTTAAGAGATTAACTATGTTAATTAATTTTAAAAACAAAATAGTCTATTGAAATTTATTAATTGAAGAGTTAAATAGAGAATGCTTGAATTGTTGAAGTTGTCGAATATTAGCTGTGAAATGTGAGTGTTCACACTTTCATTACCTATATACTTCAGAGTTCAAACTCGTATTTGGCTGTCAGACGCAAACGATGGCGTACTCAAGGATGGAGTTTGGTGATTCAACTCCCCATAGACCAGCAGATTTAATTTTTTCCATAAAGATTACCCCTCGTTCTAAGCCCCCTTTTACGTGTTTTTTAGAATGTATTCCTCCCCCCCCCCATAAGAGGTCTGTGTATGCAGCAGAGCTTAGAGCATATTTCCGAATTCGAATACACAGGAATGGCCATAGTACTAGTGAAATTGGCAAAAGTATCTTGAATAATTGCAAGATGCAAGGTATTGAAGCCAAAGAGTTTCAACATAGTCCATAAATTAAGGATAATTCAGAGTCACGCGGAAATCGAATTCCAAAAGATAAATATATCCAAGAATCGTATGCAAATTGCAGGAAGCCACCAGATGACACCAATAGTACGTCACAATGACGAGAGTGCAAGAGGGGGATATATAAGGAATACAGGCAAAGAAGTAAAATTGTTCTCAAGCGCCTTATAAAACTTCCCATGCAATAACCGCATAGTTATGACACAAAGGAAGCATTTGGATGATTTTTTACGTGGTAGAATTATCGGCCGTCTAAAATGTGGGTGTACCCAGCTGAAAGTATCCGAGGAACTTGGAATCACCCAGAGTGTCATCTCCAGACTTTGACAATGATTCCAAGATGATGGCAAGGTGAGTAGACATTACATCACAGGTCACCTCCGAGTTACAACGCCGAATGAGGACCGGTATTTGGCAGTTACTGCCAAAAGAAACAGACGGAGCACAGAATCGGATCTGTGTCGTCAGCTCTCTTCAGCCACTGGTACGACAGTTTCAAGGCAGACCGTGTACAGGCGCTTAAGGCAGATTTGTCTATATGCTTGTAGACCTGTCAGATGTGTTGGTCCACTGACTGCAACTCACTGTCACCTGCGGTTAGCCTGGAGTAGAGCATGCATTGTGGACACCGCAACAGTGGGCTTGTGTGATGTTTTCCGACGAGTGCAGGTTTAGTTTGCAGTCTGATTCTCGACGGACTGGCATATGGAGAGCGCCAGGTACCCGTTACTACCAAGAGAACATCATTGAACGACACCATTTCGGTGGTGCAGGACTGCTCGTATGGGGGGGGGATTGTGTTCCAAAACTGACCTGCATGTTCTAATTGGAACCATGACAGGCCAAATCTATCGGCACATCATTCTAGAACATGTACGTTTGTTTCGGGGCTCCATGGGCGCAGAATTTGCGTTTATGGATGACAACGCTCGCCCTCGCCGTGCAAGCATCGTAAACGGATGCCTTCAATCGGAGGATATCACCCGTATAGACTGGCTGGCATATGAATTGCAGCCCGTCAACCACCTCCTTCATGTCTACCGGAACTTCGGAGAGCATTGTTTGATGAGTGGTGTAATATTCCGTAAGAACAGATCGATAATTTGATACTCAGCATGCCTAGGCGTTGCACGGACTGATTTGCATCATCTGGGAAACATACTATGTATTAACCATCACACCAAGCATGTAATATTGGTTTTTTGTAATTTGCTCCAGGGGGAGTAAAAATCGCAAATTTTTTATGAATATCAAGCATAGCATCTTTTTTGCTCTTAACCTTTTGTTTAATTAAAAGACTACAAATAAGTCACATTTGTTTTTCTTTGGACTCTTTCTTTGCCTGAACTTGCATTTTCCTTAATTTAAGAATGTGTGTATATTCTGAATAGAAACTTCCCCTTAAATTTTGCATATACAGTTCAAGTTGTGTGAGGGATTCTTTTGATAAGTTATACCTCTTCTAATGGATTTCCTCCGAGTCTTTTAAACGGGATCACAAAATGCTTTTGATGTTGCCATATTTTTTAGAGTCCGGAGGATTGCACACAATGATTGTACAATACAGAGACAGAGATTCTGCTGTTAGCGCGATTCGCTAACAGCAGAATCTTTGTCTTTATATTTATTTTTTCAAACCGGAGGAAGTTCTATAGCCACTTTGCTTATTCAAGCTTGCGAGACTTGGTTCACTTTCTTCCAAGTTAAAATACTATTTTTAAAAAAATGAACAGGCGATACATAAAAACTTAATTGACGAGGTTAAATCAATAGGGCTGTATCAGCGTTCACAACAAATGGTCTAAAATAGCTTAAGCCTTACATTTCATTCAAATCTGATAATTATTTAGAGATACTGGGTGAAAACTGTTTAGGAGTCATACACTAGATTATTTTCCGCAAACGATTCACAAAATGTTCCACTTCCTTTTTTCTTTAACACCGTAATAATAATAAATAATTGATCTTATAATATGATACACTCGAAACCCCTAAATTTCCTAAGATTTCACACTGAATAGTTTTTTTTCCATAATCTTCTAATGATATTATAAAAGTAATGTCCCTTTTTCTACAATTTTTGTTTTTGGTTGGTTTTTGACACTTGAATTTTTCAGCCTGTTCATCACGTACACCTTAAATCTGTTGTGGCTCAGACATGTTGGTGTGAAGTGTAAATTAGGAGATGGGTGCATCAGCTTGTGAAAAGTAATTTATAACTAAAAAACGAACAGTTTACAGTAAAGTCCTATATAGTTCAGAATAGTCGAATTAATAACAGAGTTACAATTAATAACATTTCACTAAAAGTTGTGCCAGAAAGTACATTTTTAGAGCCTGTTGATTACTTAAAACAGTTTTGAATATTACTAGAAATTCTGGAGTTAAGAAATGTTTTTCATTTTACGCAGATTAATCCGTCTTTTTATCAGTTTTCACTTCTATATAGTGAATAATGTACAGCATTAAAATATGTTTCGTTTTTATCTAATTAGGTCGCATTAAGCGTTGCTTTAACTGTCGATCTCGAGGGGATTTAGGAGACTGTAAAGATCCATTTCCTCATAATGCTACAACTGTCGAAGAGCTACGAGCTGTGGAGGCTTTGCCTTGTGCTTCAGGATGGTGCGCTAAAATAGTTGAAGGAAAAGGAGACGGTATGATTTTTGTTTCTAATGTTTTGCATTCAGTATTTATCTTACGATGCTTCATATTAAGTACTTTATACAAGTGTATATATCATTAGGTGACGAATTAAGTACTAATTTTAAAGTGCTAATAATGACATAACATTTATCTGAAAATGTAGTTTTAAGGGATGCACAAAAAGAATAAAAAGCTTAAAATAAGTTTCTATTTTCAGATAAATATCTTCGAATAATTTAATTACTGCCTTATTTGGACTGAAAGTTGGAAGCTTATGATTTTAAAGAATAGTCCTACTATTGATATTACATTACAAATGTAGCTCACGTTGCAAGAAAATTTTGAATAAACATGTCCTTCATTTCATAGCAAAGTAAAGGATTTGTAAATTTTAAACCATTCACACACAATGGTCCACAGCACAGTTTACTAATTTCAACATTCAACTGTGCTTAGCATATATTTAGAATTTTAATAATTTAAACTTACTCTTCAATTTTTTTTTAAATTACACAATTAGACTTCAGAATAATTCTAGAGCAAAAGCATTTTCATGCTATGTAAACTATTCCTCATTAAGATCTCAACTTGTATGTACAATATGTATTAGACTTACAACTTGTATGTATTAGATCAATACATCTAATGAGGAGTAATTCTATTTTTGCTGAGTGTTATGGATTTTTGGAACAAACTCTAAAGTAACCTCATTAAATAATGGGATACAATGGAAAGAACTTCATTCCATTTAAAAATAAAATAGCATTTGGGTACTTTTATTTTATGGAAATTGGATGTTAATTTTAAATAGCAAACAAGAAAACTATAAAAATTTTAGCATGTATCATTAATACTAATGATATTCTAAAGTGACCTGTTAAAGCTAACTTTCTTTTAGATTATGCTATAGCAACTGAAAGAATGTGTCTTCAGAGACCACCAGGCGATGAAGAACAAAGATGTGCACCAACTTTGTTTCAAGGAAGACGAGTAATGATGTGTTTTTGTAGAGGAGATCTGTGTAATTCAGCAACAACGATGCAAGCCAATAGCATCTATGTTCTTTTTAGTATTTTAGGAATAATTATTTTTAAATTTTGGTTATGACAATTATAAGAATAGAATTTTCTATGTGAACATCTTGCAAAATTTTTCAAGATACGTGATCAGAGAGATGAAGAAATGAACTTTTTTAACTATTATAAACTTGGATGCATCCTACATTTTTGTATGATTAAGTTAATTTTGTGTCCTAGTGTGCTCAATATTTAATTTGTAGGTAAAATTATGTAATAGGTAAAGGCATTATTAATATATAAATTATAAGATTATATATACCAGAAGAAAAAGAGAATGACTCTTGTTTTCACCAGATTATTCTGGGTATAGATTTTAGTTTTAAGTAGGTTATACAATATAACCATCTGCTGTGATGAAATTTTATTTTTATAGAAATTTTCGTGCTTAGCAATAAATTTGTAAAAAAAAGTTTTGATGCTGTTCTCTTTAATAGTGAAATTCGCTAAGGAGTAAGCCTTTTTCATGTATACAAGTGATTTCCAAAGTAGTCTATATAGACCCCAGGGGTCTATGACGACCTACAAAGGGTCTACGCCAGCGAAAAAATAATTTGGGGGTCCATGAGGTGTAAAAAGGGGGTCTATAATAGTGACTCTCATTAAATCAGAGATCCTGACTTTTTTTTTAATCTTAAAAAAAAAAATTTGATTTAGTGGAAACCAGATTTTACCAATTTAACATTCAGGTACTAAACTTTGTGAGGATAATTTGTGGTTATTAGGTGACAGCATACATTGTATTAAGACACAAGGACTATTTCAGCGTTAATTTTCAGAATTAAATTAAAGAAGTATAATATTGGACGCCACCTAGTCACAGACAATCTATCTGGATATTTTAACGGCCGCGGTAGCCGAGTGGTCTAGGCATCAGATCGTGGCTAGCATGTCATGAATTCGATCCCAGTACCACTGAAGACCAGCGCGATGCACGTAAAATCTGTCGAGAGCTCAAACGTCCTCCCGTTGGTGTGGTGTGGTAGTTAGGAGAGGGGTACCAGCTCAGGTATCGTCCGCGTCACTTGACCATGGTTCAAAATTATGCGGACCCTCCCCAAAAGCCCTCGTGTAGCTGAACAGTGGGACGTTAATATTCACTCACTCACTCAGCAATTATGGCTTTTAAAAGACATTCCTGTTATTTGTCCCAAATTATGGGATATTATGAGAATTTTTAATTGTTTTTCCCAGTGAGCGGGAGTTTCTGTGAGTTTGCCAATCTCAAAAACAAAAAAGAAGGGGGTGGGGGGTGCTTGTGACTGGACACTTACTAATAAAGGAGATTTGGGGTTAAACCTGACTAGATTGATATACAAGGGGTGATCAAATGAAAAGGTACGAAACGACATAAAAATGAAACAGTTAAATATTTGCATACTCCGAAAAAGGGAGAATGTAGCGAGACATCTCGGGATGCCATTGGAGACTCTGACTGGGATCGGATCATGCGCGGGTGCCCGCATGCGCAGGAGAGAGCAAAGGCTCTTATAAAAAGCGGCGTCCAAATGATGCGAGCACAGAATTACTCGAGCACAGAAAAAGCATTAACTCCGATGTGTACTGTGAGACACTCCGACGCCTACGCAGGTCCATCAAGAACAAAAGACCGGGGCTGCTCACGGAGGGTGTGGTTCTGCTCCATGATAACGCGCGTCCACACGTCTCCAGAGTCACACAAATGGAACTGGACAAGTTCCAATGGGAGACGTTGGACCATCCGTCCTACAGTCCGGACATGTCACCCTGCGATTTCCATGTGTTTGGTCCACTGAAGAAACACCTGAAAGGAAAGCGCTTCAACTCGGACGACGTACTCAAGGACACTGTGAAGGACTGGGTCTCGTCACAGCCACAGGAATTCTGGGAACAAGGAATCCTGCGGCTTGTTCATCAGTGGGATCGTTGTGCTCAGGCCTATGGTGTATATTTTGAATAAAGTCTATATTTGTACCCACCGTGTCGTTTCGTACCTTTTCATTTGATCACCCCTTGTACATATCAAATATTGAAAATTTGTTATTGAAGCACCAGATTCAACCCTCTCATTAAAAACGTTTGTTTTGTTATTTTATGTAACAGTTGCTTTATGTATTAAATTAATTGATTTTTATTTTAATTTAATTCATTAACACACAATATTTCGCTACAGTTAAAAATTTAATTCTTGTACAATAAGTAGTAGTACCAGCTGTCAAAAAAACATTGAATATTTGCCAATTTATCAACTTAAATATTAGGTAAGCAGGGTCTACCAGAAACCGAAAAACATGGCAAGGGGTCTATTAGACAAAAAAGTTTGGGAACCTCTGATGTATTGACTACATTGCTAAAAAAAATGTTAAATGCACTTACTAAAAGTGTAATCGTTTCTCAAAGATTTTTTCTTGAAGCAAATTCCCCAACAAGCTGTAATTCTGTTGCTTTTATTGATAGCAAATTCATGTTTTAAATGTATATTTAAAAACTTTTAACACTTAAATCTAGGCAATTGTATAAGAAATAAAAAGATCGAAAATAGGACAGGATAGCAGATTTGTAATTTAAAATAACCCTTATGTGCAAGTTGTAACAGCATATTCATATTGTACTTGAAGAGCTAATTATACATTTTCTAAAATATTTTTTTCATCTTTAGATTAATAAACATATGATGCTTTAGAGATAGTTTTAAGACATATAAGTTAAGCTTATTGTACAGATCACAAGGATCCCTTTCTTATTGGGTCAATGTATAGAATTAATTCCATAGCACATAGAGGAAAAATTGCTACAATTCGATAAAAAGATAGCAGAAAAAAGTTATGAGTGTTGAACAAAAAAATATACAAAAGAATATTCTAGTTTTAAAAAGTATGATCTTATATTTTTATACCATGAAAAAACTTAGTTTAAAAATTGCCAAAACATGAATAACACAATTTTTTTTTTAAGATTATTTGAAAGATTCAATGCACCTATTCTCAAAACTAATGATACATTACTAAAAGTAACAAAATGCTGTAATTACTTGATGGCAAATGTATCTGAAGCATCATGTGGCATAAATTGTACTGTATTGTTTAAGAATAAAATTAGCTTGCCTTTCTTTAGCTGGTCAAAATGACTGTGGTTGCAGGTTAAAGACTTGATATCCAAAAAAAAAAAAGAATGCAGCAAGCATTTCACAAAAGCATTTAATTTTGTAACGTCACAAATTTTAATGAAGCACTATGAAAATCTAAACAAGTATTCAGAGCAGAAACATTTGCATGGGTGTTAACAGTTTGATGGATATTAGGATGAGATATATGTAATAGTTCCCAATATAAACTGATATAGAGCATTTCTAAGATACTTGGAAGGAAATCAAACTGTCTCAAAATAATCTTGTAGTATGAAAGTCCTATGAAAAAGGTACTTATTTTATCTTGAATTTTCTTTTTTCCTACCAATAACCAGTTTTCATCACAGTTCTAAAGCAAGATTATTTGAACCAATCATAAGTATGTAAAGAAGACAAGTACATGATTGAAAATACAACTCAAATCAATATCAAGTGCCAATAATGCTTTGCAGAAGTAAGACCATAATGATTCTTGGTGGATCTTAAAGTTTTAATTAAACCCCATTCACTAACATTATTGACTCGTGCAACAAACTTATCAGCAAAAAAGAACTGAGACTCTAAAATATATGCGAAATGTTAAGTTACAATAACTCTACCTTTGGGATAATACTGGTGAGAGTCTAGTTAAGAGGTTTTGTATATAAAAGAGGAATTTTCCTATTGTATCTCAATTTGATCAAAAAAAAAACCCCAGTAGATTGATTTTTTATACTTCCAATATTATTTAATATTTATGTGAAAAATATAAATCGCTGCATGTATTTTTCAACATTGCTTCTAAATTTTTAAAAGTTCGATATACAGGGTGATTCACTATCAGGCCGACAAATTGGAGAGATGACTCAGAATCATGGAGGAATGCAGGGTCGCAGATGCCATAGTTGTGAGCTATGGCACAAAGTAGGGAAAAAGAATAGAAACAACACATTGAAGGGACAGAAAACAAAATGTACTACAACAGGTGTTAGGCCTGCCTGACGTCTTCTAGTTGTAATTTCTAACAGCGGCACTGCATGGAATTCCTTGTGTTCCAGAAGATTCCTCCGAGCAGTCTTGCAATAAGCGGCGCTGAACGGAAGGTTCTGTGGAAAAGAATCCTGCTAGAAGTCGTAATTTGCGATCCGTTTCCCGAGGTAGTAATATGAACTTGTATTAAAATGAAGAACTGGTCGACGAGCTAGTTGTGTTTGGAGTTATGGAATTGTATTGGGCATGCCCTTCGGCTGTTGTACTAGTCTGTTACTCGAACAGACATGTTCCACGTCACATGACCTTTAAGTTTGAACAGGTGACATGACTCTGGTTCTGGTCACATGAAGAGTTTGGTGTAGGAGACACCCGTTCCTTCAGAAGATCTCATTGTTCGAATATCTGTAACTGCAGGGAGGATAACTGACAAGCCAGGAATTTTATGCAGCACCACTGTCAGATCTTCCAGACGATTTCTTTTCGTGATTTAAACCACCTGTTTTAGTACAATCTTTCAATAAATTTTTTTTTCTGATCTATTAATGTGTTACTGTTCTTGGCTTCTTTCCACCATAGCTCGCAACAATGGCATTTGCGACCATGCATTCGTATGTAATTACAAGTAGTTTTCTTTATCCCTGCAAGTTTGTTGGTTTGGTAATGAATCACCCTGTATATCAGAGGTTCCCAAACTTTTTTGTCTCATAGACTCCTTGCCATGTTTTTCGGTTTTGGGTAGACCCCTACTTACCTAATAATGAATTTTTGCAAATTTATCATTTTAAATGTCTTTTTGACAGCTGATATAGAGCTATACTTGCTTTAAAATATTTAAATTTCTAACTGTAGTGAAGTATAATGTTTAAAACCTGAGACACGCATGTTAATTAATTAAATAAAAATATAATTAATACTTAAAATAACTGTTGCATAAAGTAACTGAGCAACAAACAAATGCTTTTAATGGGAGAGATGAATCTGGTGGTTCTAAAATTGCTGATATCCGTTTCTAAATTTTACTGTAAGATATTCTAAGTGCCTATTTCGATCAGTTCCTCTTGTAATATGACATTTGTTTTTCTTTCAATGTGACCTTATTAATTAATTGCCTACTGTAGTTTTACCATATACATAGTCAAAGCATTCTCAAACCTAGTTTTAAAATCTGAATAAAGGGAATTTAAATGTTGAACGTAGGTTAAAACGTCCTTTTCCTGGCAGATTGTGTGTGTGACAAATTGAGAAACTAGGAAAACTTGGGACATTCAATATTATACTCCTTAGCTTAATTATGGCAAGAAATGCCGAAATGATCCTTGTAACTGCAAATTAGCTTCATTAAATTTAGTACATAAGTGGAAACCAGATTTACCTGTTTAACAGATTTAAGTTTTCTTTTAAAATTAAAGTAATGATCTGGTTTAATAAGAGTCACTATTGTAGACCCCCATTTACAACTCATGAACCCCCAAGTTATTTTTTCGCTGATGTGGACCCCCTGCATGCTGTCATAGACCACTTTGGGAATCACTGCTGTATATAATGGCAACACAAAAAATTAAATTTTAACCTCATAGAAAATACTTCAATTTTATACAACTTTATCTTTCATTAAATCCATCAGCTAATAAGGTATTCGGAGTTGAGAAAGAATGTAAGACTACGGGTAATAATTTATTCACACAATGACAGTTAATATTTTTACAAACTAAAATTAAATACACTTGCAAGCGTCAGTGAGCAGATCGCTTTTACTCAGCGAGTATGGGAAAAAAAGGCTGCGAATACAATGAGAAAAATACGATTTTTACATATGATAGGAAGAAGCTACAAGCAAACCAACTGCTACCCCTTTGTTTATTGAATCAATACAGTTGCCTCAAAGATCTTTTTTTGGTGGAATTTTTTTTATTCATCCTCGAGAATCGACCTTTTAGTGTAGTGATTACAAGGTCTTTTTCAATAGCCATTGGGCTGTCAGAATGGCAGTCGCATGAAAAGGTTTTTGCGAGACAATACTACTCGCAAATATCCAAATGAGGACTTTCTATGATTTCTTTACATGGAATTTTAAGCTGCAGAAGATATACTCATCCTTGAAATAATCTAAAATCTTTTCTCAAAATTGATCCTCATTGCAATATCACCAAAGAGTTATTGGAAAAAGCTGTGTAAAATAGATCATTTTTTATTTTTATTCAGAAGATAAAATATTTTGACATCTACTAAATTGTAAATATTTTTTAGTCTTTTAGGGGATAATAGCCTTTGTTGCTCCATATCCCACAAAAATAACTTGACTGTTTCTTCAAATGGCCAGGAATAAAAAATGTCTTATCATGCAGTTAAACGAGAGGCATCATAAAGGGTGGTGGTGTACTTGAGTTTTAACATAAAGTTATTTAAAAAACGGAATTAAATGCCAATTCAGAATATTGTACTGGCTTAGTTTATGTAGATAATTAAGGGACAGAAATCCTTTATGAGCTCATTTATATAAATTCCATTAAGGCTAAATAATTATAGAAATATGAAATTTTATTTATTAAAACCACAAAGTATACAAAAATAATTTAAAAATATTTTATATTAAAAAATTACTCGTTATCACATTGAAAGTCCAAATCCCAAACGAAAAGCGATTTCCACAATATCTTGATGTGAAGAATCATGGTAACAAACATAAAGTTCTCGAGGTTCCGGCGAGAAAAACAATCGCCTGAAAAAGGAACAAATACAGCATTGATAAAATTATAAATAGATGTTCTAACAAAATTGCTTTTGTTATTCAAATATCTGCATTAAAAAATTGCTCAAAATTAAAGGATATTGAGGTTTTTAATACAATGAAAGACGGTTGTGGTGTATATTACATCTGTGGATAATGTAACAGTCAATTTGCATATTGAGGGGAGGGGAGGGGATTGTGAAATTTCTTGACAGAAAAATCCATTTTGATAAAGGGTATGGTCTTTAACATAGACTATCTCCGATTGGTGTTTAACATTACTATATCAAGCTCCCAATGATGGAACTGGGTATTCCGTCTGACTCTCTTTTAGAACTCTGTCCAGTTGTTCAAGAAAGTTATCAGGTAGTAATCTGCTTAGGATATCACAAACATGTTGTATTGGATTCTTGGTAAACAAACTGACCAATCCATTTGTATGAATTCACCAATATAAGGAAATTATCTCAGACCTTATCAGTGTAAGGATCTACAAAATTTGTAAAATTCTTATGGGACTGTGGAAAAACAAGAGATTAATTTCTAATGATGTGGAGGTCAGTGAGAAAGATATCAGCTCAAATAAACACACTAACCCTTCCAAATCTGACACCTCCTAGCACAAATGCAACATTATTTCGAATTTCCTGATTCCTCCAGATGAAAATGTGTAAAACGAAACTCGAACGAAGCAATGTTCTCTGCTATGATGAGTTATCTTATTAACACGGGTTCCTACTCTATATCTAGGGGCAGCACAATGACGTGCTAATGAAATACAAAACACGTGTCTGTGAGCATACAGTGGGTTTTGCCTGATTTGATTCGAAACCGTGGTGTCTGTAGCTGAATGAAGGTAGAATTGGAGAAGAGTGGTATTCATTGTTTGGTTCTTTCTGTGACCGTCAACTTTAAGTAGCCTTATCCAGTGGTTGTGCTCATCTACGATCTTGGCAATGTTTACATGGATTCTGGAGCCAAAGCTTAGCTTCAAAGCGATTGGCAATGCTTCTGATTCGAATAAACGCTTTCGTTAAGACATCACAACCTTTGATACAAAGCACTCAAACGGTAATTTATTTTCAGTTTTTTCATTAAATGTTCTGAACATTCATTTCCGACATCACAGTCAAAATTTACTTGCTTCCACATTTTCTGAAGTTTAAAAATTGGCAATTTTACCATTTTAATATTCATTTTACTAAAAGAATTTTTGAAGCATGATACCATTTTTAACAGAAAACTTTATATCACCCCATAACTTTTTTGAAGAGTAATATATATAATCAACAATTGTGAAAGGTGATAAATTCATGCAGGTCTGAACGATTTTGTTCAAGGCATTTCTTACTGATACAGAAATCAGTTTATGAGGAAAATGGCAAAACTAAAATGGTTGCAAGTTTTAAATTGATTACATTAATCCCATATAAAGCTCGATAACAATCAAACATAAGACTGTCTTCTCAGTTTACATAATGAAACTCAAAGAAAATGATAAACCAGAATTAACTTTACCAAACATCACCACATTCAAAAGTGGCCACTGTAACAGATTAGTCCCAGTTGCAAGCTCATGACCAGTGTTATTTTTAAGTCACAAGTTCGAGTTACTTTGTAATTAAAGACCTGTCGTCTAGAAAATCTGTTGAGATTCAAAGTCCCTGTCAGTTGAGCATAGCTCAAAGTTATGGTATCCAACACCAATAAAAATTAGTTAGTGGTATTAATGAACAATCAATAAACAATAAGAAAATGCTTACTCACCCAACGACCCAGAAAGTCATAGAAATTTTTTGTTTAGCATTATCTTTAGGTGTATATCTGAAGAGAACCCCTTGTTCATAAGCATTACGTAGAAAAGTATTTACTCCATATTTCGTAAGAGTAGACAATTTTATAATTTCCTACAATTTAAAACATATGTTAAATAAAATGCTTACTTTTTCTAAGACCTAAATCTAAAAAAGCAAATTTTAAATTTGTATCTTATTCATCTTTTAAACTGTTTAACCCAGCCGTATATTACCCTTAACCAATATTTTCTTAGCCAAATATGCCACATTTTTGCTGTACATAATTAAACATCCTACTTAATAAGTGAAATTTTTTATATTCACCCTTTTTTAAACTGCTTAGAAATCTGTTTTTGAGTAATACAATTTAAAGCCAGGGTAATGTAAAATCTTACATTGCAAACAGGACAGAAATATATCATCTGTCTTTCTCTATTTTTTTTTATCAATGAGAGCAAAGATATTGGTAAAATGCTTATCACACTCAGAGAACTACATTCAGAACTAGGTCATCCAAATCTGAAATTTATTCTTGGATCACAAAACCAATTCTTTTATTAGAAGCTTTTGTGTTAATAAGTCTGTGATGAGTAATCAAAAGAAAGTCGTTAAGTTTAAGTGAATGTGTAATTCATATTATCCTACAAAATTTTAAAAGTTAATTTACCTTGCTATAGATATAACATGCAATTTTTATTCGAATTAAAATCCTCCTGAATTTGCGAACTATATAGTATCTTTGTTTAAAACCTTTATTCAACATAATTGTAAAAAGCAAGATTTTTATAATTGATTTCCTACGCAGTTTAATGTAAATTATTTCACTTGTGAAATAGTTTTTTTTCACAAGTAACATTCTAATAATATTAGTAGTATTTTAAACTAAAAGTTTGGTTTAAATTTGAATGTAATAATTTTAGGTTTTTAAAGATTATATTCTATAGAAAATTTGTATACTCTTTGCATACAATTCTGAGAATTAATGGAATTATTTTTTAAAAACATTTCATAAAGTGAGCTACATTTTGACAAGTAAATTTGAAGCAAATTCCTATACAGAATTAGAAACATCTTTCAGTACAAGCCCTTCTTACATCAAAATCTAGCCATAAACGTGAAGCTTTTTTTTGAAAAAAATTACGAAACGAAACATGAATTCTTTGATTAAGAAGATTGAATTACTAATCTAAAGAAAAAGAAAAATACCTCATTTCTTAATGAGCGGGCAAAGACAGTTCGCAAGTTTAAACAACATCGATAAAAATTGTCCCAAATATCTTTTAAAGCAGATTCATGCAGAACAGTTACATCCTGTATTGGAGCCAGAAAGACGCCTTCAACTGGATCCATATGTAGATATTGAAATAACGTATTTTCACAACCAGCAACAACACTGAAATATAGATTTAATGAGATCAAGGCAAGGGGATAAATGCTCCCAAATTCAAGACATTTTAAAAAATCACTGCAAAGTTTTTTTTTTAAAAAAGCAGTAATTTATAACAAAATTTAAAAAGTAAAACAGTTATAGAGACTGCCGATAGAAGTGAAAACTTAGAACTTTTAGTATAATATTTGAAATTTCATAATGTTTGAATTAAAATTATCAACATCAATCTGGTTTTCACATCTATTGACACTCCGAGCAACAACTAAATGCATGTTTATATTGCTTTTTATTATTCAAATATATAACGGGCTGTACAAGATCATAACAAAATATAAATACAATTCAATTGAAATAATCAATATACAATTATATTATTTATGGATAGTATTTGTATTTACTTAAATTTCAATGTACTTAAAATGTTAAAAATTAATTGTTTGCATCATTGCCATCATTAATTTCAACAATACATAGACTTTTCGTACTTTCAATTATTGCATTTTGTTCTAAAAGAGATACTTTAGTTACCATAAGCCTATTGTAAGAAAGGAAAATGTTTGACTCAAATTTATCTGAGTATCGTGTGTTAAAACCTCATCGATCGTAGTTTTATATTTTGTAGCACTGAGTTTTCGATCATTGGACATATTTAAATTAAGTGTTTCATTTAGAAATTCAATTAGTTGTAGATTTTTATCATCTGCAATGTTAATATTGAAGTCACCACTTAAAATCATTGGTACATTATATCTTTCGCCAAATATTTTATCGAGTATTTCAGAACCTTCTTTTGTATAAATCATCAAATTTTCGAATAAAAATTGTTGTATCTGTCTCATAGATTTTCCAGGCAAAATATTAACGACAACCATTAATATGTATTGCCCATTCTCGGAATCGCAACGAGCAACGCATATATTTCGCCT
This sequence comes from Trichonephila clavata, assembly GCA_019973975.1. NCBI lineage: Eukaryota > Metazoa > Arthropoda > Arachnida > Araneae > Nephilidae > Trichonephila > Trichonephila clavata. The sequence continues at coordinate 313,613 of BMAO01025527.1, read as the reverse complement.
ATATCAGAAACATTATGACCAATGCTTCTAGTGAATTTAGTATGTATGTCCATACGTGAAGTAATGAAGTGTGACATATCTTGAGTAATTGTGATAAATAGCTACGCCTGCTGCTGGAACTTCGGGCCTTTTATAACTTACAACAAAATTGAAATTCGGAATATCAAGTGGTTCTTCGTTTTTCATACGAATTTCTGACAAAAGCAGAACCATTTGACTTTTTTACGATAGCATCATTTTTTAGGTCAGCTGCATGTGCATGTAAATTTTGACAATTGAATGAAAATATCAATAATCCTTTCTTGTTGGAGATGAATTTTACAAAAGTTTTGGTGACCATTTGTAGTGTATTGTTTTGTAACATTTTCAATTCTAACGTTGGATCCTCTCGATGACTTATTGATCTTTTATGTTTATCTGTTTCTGAAGCATTTAAAGGTGTTCCTGTTCTACCAATCTAAAATTTCCAGCTGCTGCTAATATTTTCTTTGAGTAACCAAAAATAAACCTTGTGAATCCTCGTTACTCTTGTTAAAGCTATGTATACTAATTCTCTAGGATGTTTGCGATCGTATTCGTAGACATTAACATAATAAGTACCTACCTGTGAATAGTCATTGCCAAATCAGAAAGAAGGGGGAAATGTTAAGGATCTAAGCAAATATGAAAAATGGATATTTAAAATAACCCTAATTCTCTAACAATATTTTTTCGTAAATTTCTAATAAAATCAAATGATATAAAATTATAGATTATCATTTTGCAAAAAATAGCAGAGCATATATTTTATTTAATAAATAAGGATTTTGAAATATTAAATTTTTAAATGAAATGAAATTAAAATCGGAGCTGTTTTCATTATTTTAAACTAAAGATTTTAATGATATAAGGTAATGAACTATAATTTTGCATTAATAACCATATTTTAAACTTCAACACATTAATCTTGAATTATTATTACGTTTTATAAAATTTTTAATTTCAAAATCCTCGATAAAAATATGATTGAACAACTAGAAGTCTATTTTACCACGGTAGTAAGAAAACGTCAACGCCACTGTGAAATGGTAATCCGAATTGCGTGATAAATATGAAGATTTAAAATAATTTTAAATATAAAATTTTCAAATGCCAAAATAAATGCGAGTATTTAAAATAATTTTCTGTTATTTATTTTTTATCTTAAATTTTAGTATATTTATTTAGTACTCATTATTGTACTGCACAACGATTCAAATAATAATTAAACAAAAACACTATTTTAACAATGCACAGTATATACACGTTGAACTTTTGACTACATCCATTCAATTTCACTTATAAGATATACACAGCACAGTACGTCAGCTGTATAGCTGCAGATATATTGCTATAAGCATGTTGGTGACGCGAACGCACGAGATTTCACCCATCAAAAAGTGTCCAAGGCGAACAACACACTGCGCATGCACCAGTCAGAGCATGTCGGTGACGCGAACCCATAAGATTTTCCCCTACCAAAAAGTGCTCAATGCCGCTAAAGAAATTTTCACTTCAAAAATTCATGTAGTACATGAAAAAAAGTTTTTTTATATAAAATCTTGCAATTTTTAAATCAAATAATCACACAAGGAAGTTGTATGTGTGAAATAAAGTTTGAAGAACAAAAATATATAAATAATTTTATACACTTTATACTTGTGCATATAGTATAATTATCATTTAACATTAATAATTTGTTAAAATTTCACTGTGTTTTATTTAAGGAGATTAATGGATTTTCGATACATAAGCAGAAAATATAACATTTATAAAAAACAGAGAAATGCAGTTCATTACAAGAAAAAAAATTAGCTTAACTGTATAAGGTTACCAACAAAAAATTTAAAATCTAATAACTAAGTATATACAATCAATATCACAGTTTACCTAAATATATAATTTCATTACACATAAATTTAACTACATTTTTATTAATCCCCTGATAAATTTGCAAATAGTACATTAAATTTCAAATAAACTAAAAAAATTTTCAAACTGAAATGGGCAAATCACAAATAGACCAATTAAGGAGAGGAAATAACTTTAATAGTTATAAAAATTGCAATAAATCCTAATTTATTTACATAATAAAAAAAACTGTCAACTTCACTGTTCAATATTTACTAAAATTGCCAACTAATTAAAACATTACTATTAGTTGAATGAATGACTTACTGTGAAGTACTTTCTAGAAGACAATTTTCATACCCAATGTGCAGATTATTCATATCTGAATTATTAGAGGTGGTGCGTTTGAATGATTGAGCCTGGAATAATACAAAAAATCATTATTAGGATAGACAATAAGAATACTGGAAGAAATTACTCTTCTAAGAGAATTCACTGTTGCTTGTTATGAGAAATAAATATCCACGAATTTTATTTATAATTGAAAGTTCCTGTATACATAGAAAATTGTTCATAAAACAAAATGAAATGTAATGATTTTCTTGTTACACAAATATTTTAATAAAATTGTATAATGAAACTTTTTCATAAGCAGGATATTTAATAAAAATTCAGGCATTTATTATAAATAATTCTACTGTAAAATTCCAGACATATGCAGTTTTTGATATAATCACTCTTATATTTAAAGCTTAATTTGAATTTCTGGACTTTTGAAAAAATACCTTCTGTACCATTTTTCTTGTGTATATATTTAGAGAAGTACTTGCTTCATATGATTTAATAATTTCACAAGTTTTTTTTTTTTCCATATACATTTGTACTGAGAAAGCATATTTTCAAGATTTTAAGAGAGATGGTTTTTCTAAAAATAGATGTTTTTAATCTTGATTACACAACATTTAAATTTAAATAGCTCTTGCAATAAAATAAGAGCCTATAATGACAGTAAGAATGTTCTTGTATTTTGAACAGTATAAATAGCTGCATAATGAAAGTTACTTTTATACATTTTTTCTGCAGACACAAATCAAGCACAATAATAAAGTAATAAATATAAACTGCATTTAGCCAAGTTGAAAAGTATCAGCAGAAATTAAAGAATATTTTTTGGACATAAGAACGCATTATCTTTAATTACATATACTGGCGTATAAAATGTACCATCTATAGAAAACCGAATCTAATTGACCTCGGAATGCCTCCCCATCACGCTGCGTGTACAACTACTGAATGAGTTTTTATCAATGTCGCACTAAGAGCAGTTGGTGACAGATCTCGTAATTTTGAACGACGGTCAAGTGATGAAGACGACACCTGAGCTGGCACCCCTTCTCCGAACTTCCAAACAGCCGTCAACGTGAGGACTATCAGCCATGACAGTTTTAACACTCATGAGACCCTCTACATGGTGAATATTCAAATACATCAAAACTTGAACCAATGACTCAACAACGCCAGCCACGAATCTATAATCATGACCAGTAGACAATCGGGGACACTGCAAACACATCTAACCCTCAATGAAGTGTCCTTGTTATGTACCAGTCTCTTACTTCAGAGTCATTTATAAGTTGACTATTGTTGGAAATCTTTTGTGGGGAGTGAATATTAACGTCCCACTGTACAGCTACACGAGGGCTTTTGGGGACGGGCCGCGTAATTTTGAACCATGGTCAAGTGACGCGGACGACACTTGAGCTGGCCCCCCATCTCCTAACTACCACACCACACCAACGGGAGGACGTTTGAGCTCTCGACATATTTTACACACATCTCTTCCCTACACAGCGGGTCTTCTGTGGTACTGGGATCGAACTCCTGGCATGCTAGCCACAATCCGATGCCTAGACCACTTGGATCTTTTGTGGGGAATCAAATGGTGAACAGAGTATGCCACACATAGTTACAAAAGTATATTTTGACAGCTTAAAACATTATTTCGTTTGCAGAAAATAAATTCTTATGAAATTTAAAGTTTATATGAGTAATCTTAAATAGATTTTTAAATGGAATAACACATTTTTAAAGATCACATACCTGTGAAAAGCCTAATAATCTTACCGAAAATGAGATTTTAGTTATGTCCCAACCACAAGTTTAAATAGATTCTGAAATTAATACTTTGTAACCCCACTTCAAATAATATTTTTCACAAATAACAAAAGAAATTTTAAATGTGAACTCTGATTAAGTAATAGCATAAATTTTTAATAATATATATTTTAGCACAAAATGAATTAGGTTGAAAATTTTTCAGAAATTATTAAAATAAGTGAAGATGCTTTACTTTTCACAGAAAATATTCAAAACATATAACAATTTTAGATTTAATCAAAGTTCAGAAAACTCTTTCAATATTAAGCTATGTTCATTACAGGTAATGTTTTAATGATCTTTTTTAAAATTTAAGAGCGTCAATACATTAAAATTAATTTTATAATTTCTAATAAAAGCAGCATGCAAAAATATTATTTAACTGCCATAATACAACTTTTAAAATATTTTTGCATTTGAAAACATCTCCATAAAAAAAAGATAGCAGAATTTTTTCTTTTTACCACGTTTTTATATTTATATATATAATATCCTATACAAAAAATTAAATGAGAAACAACATTACAGGCAAGTTCCTTTACATGAATAATCTTCCATTGCAATATATCCCATTTATTACAATGGAAGAACCAATGTTGTTATTGCAATTGTAAGCTGATGGAGATTTGAGTGAGAATATTAAAATCACACATAATTTCAATTTTAAAAAATACACAAACATAAAGAGACAATTAACCTGTTGGTTAGAGAATTCACCACTTCCCGCAGATTCTGTTGTGGACCCTGTTGAAAAACTGTAGCTCCTAGAACTTTGCCTAGTGTATAAATTTTCATTTGAAACATCAGAATAACTGGAATCTACATCAGATTCTCCATCAGCTGGCCCTTTAAAGCATCACATATTTATCCTTTTATCAAATATATATATTTAACAAATCAATGACTAAAACTATCTTCATTGAAAGATAAGAATTAATTTGCATACCATTTAAAATTTAAGAAACTTAAATTACATGTTTTCTATTATTGTATTTGCAACATAGTGAATGCTGAAAAGGATTGAAAAAAAATTTAAAATAATGACTGCTAAAAATTGCTACATTTAAAAGTTTTAGTTATGTATATTTATTAACATGACTATAGGTAATATATACAAAAATTATAGAGAGAACTCAGGTTTCTGGACAAGAAATAAGCAATAAGTATAAGCGAACTGCTTTCTCTAATACATCAATAGAGTCTACTTGAAGATCTTTTTTTCCCCTGAAACTACTTTTCTTTTTGTCCATCCATAAAAATCCTCAATTGATTGGTTATTTATTAACATCTCATTTGAAGTTACTTGAGGACTGTAGGTGGACCTTGTAACTTAGAACCAGGATCAAATATATGAAGAGATATTCGAGCTAGCTCCTCCTCTTTCCATATGTCCACATTGGACCAATGCAAGGACTTATGAGTCTTAATGGATTTAACATGCACCAAACTCACTACATGGAAGAGCTGTTGCTGTTACATTACATTCGCACACCATGACTTAAATTCACAAGTCAATAGAAACAACAATGCCACAAACGAGGAGATGGATTTGTGAGATTTTGGAACAGCTGGAAGCAGCTGCTCATCAGACTCAGTCTTTTATTGTAGATTAGTGGTCTTCAAAATGGGTTCCACGAGTCACAATAAAAAAAATCGAAAAGAAACTTATAAATGTGTATGCAAAATGGATGCACATTCTCTAAAATGTTTGTACAAGCACAAGAATTTAAAGAGTTCATCCCTATCATTAAGAAATTAAAATTTTATTTATGCATAATTTTTTTCAATACTTTTCTAACTTTTATTCTAATATAATAAAAGAATATTAAAACACATTCATCTTTATATATTACTTACTAGATTGTGAAGATTTTGTTTACTATCCTGAATTCCACGAGATAATTTCATACTCGTTAGTACAATGTCTTGCAAAACTAAATAGTTTTCTAATGGAAAATGCAACTTTTTATATTTGTGGGAAAACATCTACAACATATCAACAAATACAATGTTAAAAATTTACATCTAAGCAAGAACATATCCTAAATTTCCTGTTGCAAATTCATGTAAAATACACAGTATATTTCACGCAGCTATAAAAAGTTTTCAGCCATTCAGAACAATGTGTATAAGTGAAAAATATTTCTCAATGTGAGTGGCTACAAAAACAGTGTAGAAACAAATGAAACTCGGAACTTGTAATGCGATTGAAGTTATTCTCAATAGACCTAGACTTCCACAGTTTGTGTGAAAAAATGCAACCACATATCCCAGTTATTAAACATAATGTTTGGGTAGGTGACAGTTGGATTAATGAGTAAATTGTATTCAAAGTAGATTAAAAATTTTTATAATATAATGAATGCAATACTTTTTTTAATTGCCTTAACATTGATCTATTATTGATCTACTTTGAATATTATTTTAAGATATATACTTCTAAGTTGTGTGTGTGGAATAGGAATCCACAAAAATACAAGTTCTAGGGGTTGTACAAGCACACCTTATAGTTCTAGGGGTTCCATGAGTTGAAAAGTTTGAAGACCACTGTTGTAGACTAATCTAGCAATTTAGTTGACCAGGAAAGAGTTACGTAGGTATACGATCGTATTAAAAAATCATAAGTAGTTCTATGAAATGCTCAACTACAAGTATTTTAATATAAACTAGGAATGCTCTCAATAGAAGCATGGCACGACTGGAAGTAGAACACTTAACATTTAGCCACGCTGTATTGGTGTCACAAATGATAATCAAAGGAAACAACACTTTAGATCAAAACTTTAGGGTGTCTGGTTGTGTGGCACACAACAATCACGTTAGTACTCCCTTAGTGTCCTGGACATTTACAGACATGTTTTTGTTCAGTATAAAAAAGCATGTTGAAAAGGCAGTTTTACTATAATCAAAGAGATTAAATGTTGTACATCTATTCCTGCCAATATCATAGAATAGCAGTACTGCTTGAACCAAATGTCGCATCTCGATTCTTTGATTAAAGTACCGAAATTTCTTTAGCTAAATTGTGTGCCTATCAAAATTTTTGACATAACTGAAATTAACTTTGTGCTAGAGTAACATGAAGACTACAGACAACGGAGTTCATAACTTTACACTATGTTAAAGTGACATCACTCTCCTAATTTTCACCCTACACAAGAATTGAATTTCATTCAACATGCAGAGGCTATTATTACTTAAGAGGAATCAAAACTTTAGCATGTATTCTCTCAAATGGTGACACATGCTCATACTATGAACAAATCTGTATGTGAGACACTGATACAGTTAAAATAAGCAGGAGTTAATTTGGTTATATTAGCGTCCTAAAATTGGAATTCCTCTTTTATGCAAAACTGCCAAAACTGAATCAACTGTATGTTGGAATGAAAACAATTTTATATATAAAATATTTTAGAAAATATTATTAGATTCAACTCCTAGGGGCAGAATAATTTTCTTCTTTTTTAAAGTATTTAGATATTGATCTGATTTCCAAGTACATTAAGCAAACATTACAAATCATTAATACATACATTAATTTACTAAGATAAGGCATCTAGTTTATATTACAAAACAAGGAGAAATATAATTATAAATAATTACTTAAATAACTTTAGAATAGGTGGGGGAGAAAGAGAAAGAAACCTAGATATAACAGCTTTTTTACACTTATTCATGAGTTACAAGTCAAAGTTGCAGAGAAAACTAGCTTCAACCTAAAAATACCAGCTAATAAGAGAAACAAAATAAGTAGGTGGGGAGGATATCTTAACTTATATAACTTCAGTCTACAACACAGAAAAAATATTTAAAAGAATATTTACCCATCGCAAAAAGAAGTTGTTGCCTTTCTGCCTCAAAATCATCGGACCTATCTAGTGAAATATCTTGGGTTATTTTCTGACCAACTGCAAATGAAATAACAGAAAAAATTAAGAAAAGAGTTCAAACAAAAAATACTTAAATTCTTTATAATTTTAATGTTTTATTCTAATTTTTTCTATAAAGACTACTTTTCTCACTTAAAAGAAAATGCTTAAACCAAAACATTTAACATATCATCCAAAATAATCTTATATTAGACTAATCACTAGTATTTTCATCACAATAAAATTTACTCAAAACCAATCAAGAATAAAATGAGAAAACTGGTTATAGGTTTATCTTATAAATATACATGAAAATAAAAGGATTTATATCTGGTTATGCAAGTAATATCAGACAGCAGTAAGAGAAAAGAAAGCTTTCATCACTTAATGAGTAAAATAATAATGTATGGCACAAATTGAGCAATAAACCGATAACTTCCGCTTTTTCACACGAAACTTTTCTGATTTACATGAAATCTGTTCTCAAGAGTGAATCTGCTAGATACATACTTTTCCGTGACCCGCACTTCAGTGATAGATTGCAAAAATCAGTTTCCTGCAGGCAATGCATTAGATTATTTAGATATGTGTGTAATAGATACAAATATATACACATTTATAAAAGGACAAGATTTATTTAGACAAAGCACTCTAATACTTGGAAACACTAGACTCTTATTACCTTGCATCCAATCGATGTTCAACAGCCCACTGTTTTAGGGTCACACAGTGTCTTGAGGTCAACAGAATGCATAGCATTTGCCTACATGCGTAGAGATTACCCTGAAGAAACCTAATTCAGACTGTTAGGCTTGACACTCTTCACCCTGTTTCCAAATGCAACTGTCTTTGCAGCTGAGTACTTTTCCCAATGAGATGTTAACTGGAGATACTAGTTATCAATTGCAGTAATAGAACGTGGACAATCTTGCCCTGGTCATCGTTCCTTATTTATTAGAAATGATTCCATATCTTTGGAATGACAACTTTTGCCCCTCCAAAAAAGTCTGCTGCACTTCAAATTGGGTTAAATTCAAGACTTACGATTGTTTGCCCAGCCATGAGAATTCCAGTAAATCACACTGTTGTGAGATTTGCTTATCACTTGTTCTCAAAACAAAATCTGAACTGCATGTTACAACTCAGATAGAGAAAGAGATTTAGGAAATTGAGATTTTTGTACATAATTTTTAGGGGAGGTTGAGGTCAATGTTGATTTTATAAAAAAGTTTTCAGCCTCAAATCAGCCCATAGATGGAGGATAAGCGACCTCCATGAGTGATTTCTGTGGCCTTCATAGATGTTATATAAATCTTGTATTAATTGATATTCATTTATATAAATAATGACAATTTTAAAATGTATGGATTAAAAGAACGAAATAAATACAAGTGTTAGTGGTGATCATAATCAAATATACTGTTACGAATTTTGTGTAAATAACTTGTATTTGGATGTGTAATGCATTTATATTACTCTATGTTATATTTATTAAAATATTCACAAGCAAAGCGGTCCCTTACGTTATACTGGCGATACAATGGGAATCTGGCAAAATCTTGGCGTTAGAGACAAGTTGGCATAATTTTTTGAGAGTGTTCGGGATTCTTTTAGAAATTAGTGGAGAAATCCACTAATTTCACGATCTATGACGCAATCGGATCTTTCTCGAAGTTTTCGCCGGGTCTATAAATAGAGCGATGCTCACTGAAACGAGTCAGTCTTGTTTCAACCAGCGATTAGTGAGTTTGGTTTTGACTAGCGATAGTAAACTTGCCTTGACCGTGATTACTGATTAGCTTGGCTATGCTTGTGAATAATCTTTTACATTCGTGCATTTTAGACATTGATCGTTGTGTTTGAGTGCTGTTGAAGGTATGAAGACCTTCTCATATTTATTCTGTGAATATTGCTGCTGCTTCCTGTATTTCAAGAATTGTTTTTGCAACAATAAATTCGCATCACTCTTAAAGAACTATGTGACTGATTTGCATAAAATCCTCGAGCCCCGATCAACGTAACAATAAATTTTAAATGGTAGAACACTATCAAGGGCAAAATACCAACACTACCAGACATATGTTATCCGATCTCAACACAAAAAAACTATTTTCTCACTATTAAAATGATTGCGACTTAACAGTTTGTCAAACTTCTACTGTGCTAGTCACTATACAGTTATTGCTGTACTTATTCTGACATTTTACTAAGAAAAAGGCGTTATTGTATTTCTAGCACAAGTATATGCTTTCTTAAGATATATTCAATGTTTTTTCTTCCAACCATGTAAAAATACAAGAAAATGAAACATTTACTGAAGCGTAGGAGCTAGAATTTTTCACTTCTGTGAAAGATAAAGTGCTGTTTGTTGTGTGATATGGTATTAATTACTTTAAAAAAGTAAATGTAAATAAAAAGTATTTGACACTTAAATAACACTTAAGGAACTTAAATTTTTCAGCTTGGAAGGTGAATCTCAACAACCACTGTACTTCAAAATGTGAAAAATGAAAAACATCATTAACAGGAATCGATTAGTGCTTTTGTAGCTTCCTATATTACTACATTATTAAAATATGGCTATTAATGACAAAAAGGTTCCCTCCTCTTCATTAGACTAGAGCTGAACGTCTATTTAACGAAGTCCCTAAATTCTGAAAAAAGGTGGTTATGTGGACAATTCGTTAAATAGAAATTCATCTTTCAATATACTAGTTTCTTTGTTCCTGGAGAAAGTTTACAAATGGAGGTCAGACTGTGTATGGGTGTTTTGTTTTACATTAATTATCAGTAACAATAATTGTATAATTTGTTTAAAGCCATGTGCTGCCCTAATTTTTAAGAAAAATTGTGCAGTTTCTTTTAAAAAATTTAATTTAAAGTTAGAGAAAATAGATAGAAGTAATCTGCTTTTTTTTGCACAACCTTCCATAAAATTCTAAACTATAAGTTTTTTTCGATGAGAAAAAAAAACTTTTAAATGAGCAAAGATTTCAAGCATGTATGGCAAGGTTTTTTTTAAAAGAAATTACAGATCACAAAACATATTTTTCATTCTATGAGAGACTCTGCTTTATTAAAGTCACAGTTTGAAATAACACTAAGTTTTATTGATGATGGACTTCATAATTCTGAACAATGGTCCCGTGATGAGGGCAGAACCTGAGCTGTGGCACTCCACTCGTTAAACTTCTACACCACATGATGAAAGTGCAGATGAGCTTTGACAGGTATAACATGCCTCAGCTCCTTTACATGGTGGATTTTTAGTTATACTTAATTCAAAATCCAAGCTATGTTTTGGGGTGCATTTCTACATATGGTAAGTAGGAAGTAATAAAACGAAAAAGAATAAAATTTTTAATTGCTTTATTAATAACAAATTTTAAAAAATATACTAAAAATTAAAACACACCTTTTTCAAGCCCAGTGATAGTTTGATTACATGTTGAGCCAATGTTTTTTGAGCTTGAGTTCAGGGAAGAACTACTAGAAGCATTGGAGAAAATAGAAGAAAACAAATTCCGGACAGATGAGTGTTCCTTCATAAACAGATGAGGAGGTGCCAGAGGAGGAAGACACTGATGAAGACTTTGAATTTTGTTAATACAAACACATAAGTTCAATATTGTTAGACATAGATAAAACAATAAATAATATTAATTACCTGAATAAATGAAAACAAAAATTGAAAGTTTCAAAAAAAAAATCTACACATTTAAATAATTTACTCTTTAAAAATTCTACTAAGTCAAATTAGTTTAGTTGGACAAATTATATTAGCAGAAGAAATTCACTAAAACACCATTGTTACCAAAATGAGTTATACACAAAAAGCATGAAAACTGAAATGTGTGCAATTTCCGAAGTATTTAAATGTGCAATTTTCAATGACAATTTTTCTCTCTATTCTAGGTATCCTTTAGGATATTTTGTATACTTTATAAAGCAGAGCTATCCCAGTCTTTTGATGTGCTATGTTTCCTGTTTTAACTTTAAATGTATAATCTTATTTCGAATATTTGAAATTGGTGTATACAACATCTAAATTTTCTGATCATTTGAAAATGTCTGCATTTCTTCAAATATAAAACTTACCTTTTAACTCACAACTTACACTTAAAAATTAGTTATGCAAAAAGATTTTTGTACATAATTAACATTTGATATCAACTTGTTAAATTTTAAAAAAAATTTTAAACTAATCTAATCAGTTAATGGCACAAATTAGAAGGCTATCTGATTCTATTACAGCATTAATGAAAATAACTAAGTAACACCTTTGAAGAATGTTAGGTAAAATTTCTCATCAAAATTCTTAAAAAATAATGTTTATTACAATTCATGGGGTTTCATATCTAAATGACATTTTCTTGAAGGAGGGGGTATTAAAAATGCTTACAATAATTAAGATTAATACAAACTACCAGTCACATTAAAACTTTATGTAATATATATTTAAGCATTTTTTACAAAATAAAATGTTAGGTTATTTAATTGAGTTGTGAAAACAAAGGAACTAAACATACTGATATAATTTAAAACTCACAAGTTAACAACAGTAAAAAAATTGTTCACCTGATAGAGAGAAGAAAAAGTAACCTATTATATATTTCAATATTTTTAAGAACTATGTTAGTTCCATCATGGAGCCAAAGTAAATATGATACTACTTTTGCTAATAAATACTAAAGAATATATAAAATAATTTTAATGTGTTCAAGTAAACAGAAATAATTTGTTTTTACGAGATAACATAAATATTTAATTTTCTAAGTTTTAAATTTTTAAGTCTCTATAAGTTGGCTTTCTAATAATTCATATCAAAATATAAAACATTACCGATTTGCACTAAAATCAGTTTGTTTTTCAATATGTAAAAAATAGATTTTTCATACAATGAATATATATACATATATATAAACTGTATCTTAAAGAATCTTCTTTCAAATATTTTTATTACCTTTATTAATTGACTTGCCGTTAGCCACCCACTTTGCTGGGTATTTCATGATGTTTTATAAATATATACTGTTTAAATATATACATATACATAAATTATTCATATCCAAGTCCTAGCATTAAGAATTTAATTGTATTGAAAAATATACTTATACCTGTAACTCTCGCCTCTTGATAAAAAAAATGGAAAGATTTTCTAATTTGTATTTTCTAATAATCTCTAAAATTGAAGTATAGAATGATTTTCGTAACCCTATAACGAAGTGGATTTCCACAAAACCAATTTTCGGTGGATCTCTACTCCGTAAAATAAACATGCACACCACATTTCAAGTCTAAATCTAATAGAGCAAAAACGAAATTTTTATTATCAATACCTTCCGAAATCCCGTTGAGAATCGTTCTCCGAAATAACCGTTCTTAGCGGATTTCAATTCAACAAAAGAAAAATGCAAACCAAATTCCATTATTATAGTCCTTGTAGTTCGAAAAAAGGATTTTTTTTGTCAATATACGCCCCAGTAACCCCTTGCTCCCTCAGGAGTTATTTCACTCAAATACATTCTTAGTGGATCCCTATTTAACAAAAAGACATGCTTAACCAATTTCAAGTACATGAGTGCAACAATTCAAAAACAGGAATTTTTTTCTATAGCTCCCCTTGACCCCTCGCAACCCTCCTTAGGGGTCAATTTTCGTTTTACTCTTTGTTAGAAGAACTTTATTTCATGAAAGGAATATGCCTACCAATTTTCAAGCAGGTGGGTCTAATAGTTTAACAACGAAAATATTTATCTATTACGCCCCTTAATCCCCCGAAATGAAACTTGAGGGTTGATTTTCGCGAAACCCATTTTGTAGCGGTTCTCTACTCTACGAAAGGAATCTGCTTACCAAATTTCAAGACTGTACGTCTGATAGTTTAAAAATGGGAATAATTAACTATAACGTCAGTTGAGCTCCTGCAATGCCCCTTGGGGGTCTGTTTTCACAAAACCCATTTTGGGAACTGTACTCTATGAAAGGAATCTGTTTACCAAATTTGAAGATTGTGAGTCTAATAAATTAAAAATGGAAAAAATGATCCCCTTGAGCCCCGCAACGTCACTTGGGGGTCGATTTTCACGAAACCCATTTTGTAGCGTATCTCTACCCTATGAGAGGAATCTGCTAACTAAATTTCAAGACTGTGCATCTAATAGTTTAAAAATCGGAATAATTATTTATATCTCCCCTTAACCCTCCGCAACACCCCTTGGGGTCAATTTTCCCATAACCCATTTTGTAGCGGATATTTACTCCATGAAAGAAACATGCCTACCAATTTTCAAGCAGGTACGTCAAGTAGTTTAAAAACGGAAATATTTATCTATTATGCCCCTTAATTCCCCACAACGCTACTTGGGGAACTATTTTCACAAAACCCATTGTGTAGCTGATCTTTACTTTGTGAAAGGAATCTATTTATTAAATTTAAAGACTATGCATCTAATAATTTAAGAATGGAAATAATTATCTATAACGCCCCCTAAGCCCCCGCAACGCCACATGGGGTCAATTTTCACGAAATTCCTTTTGTAGCGGATCTCCACTCAAGGAAAGGAATCTGCTTACCCAATTTCAAGATTGTATGACGAGTAGTTTGAAAATGGAAACAATTATTTATAACGCCCCGTAACACCCCTTGCGGTACGAATTTCGCAAAATCCGTTTTTAGCGTATCTCTACTCAATGAAAGGAACATGTCTACCAAATTTCAAGTCTGTAGGTTGAATAGTTCCGGAGATATCATGATTAATCAGTCAGTGAGTAAGTGAGTGAGTCGCTTTTCTCCTTTATATATACAGATAAATTTAAACAGAAAATTTCCCTTAAAATGAAAAACAAAGTTAAAAGGACAAAACTAAAAAACATAGTTACTATTTAAAGTTACACTAAGGTTGCAAAATAGGCTACTGATAAAAGGCAGATAAATTTTGAAACAGAGTCAAGTGGTGAGGACACAAAACCACAATATATTGTAGTGAATACCGGTTGTGTGTGTGTGGTGTTATGACATAATAATATTAAGCATTCTGGAGTCCTAGAATTCGGCTTTTCCTGGATTCATTGGTAACAATAACTTTCAACAATAAACTTAACAATCTTTAACAAATTAAACCATTACATTAATTAGACTGATACTAAAGAGAATTCTAATATTCAAGATAAAAATCCTAGTAAACAACGGCACCTGGAACGCCGAAGCCAAGAATTACGAGTAAAAACATCAGCACATCTAGTTATGCTGAAGCTAAGTTCAAGATTCAACTGCGACAGAATCCGCTACATATGGTTTCTATCGAGAGAGACCACGTGGGGTCAGAGCGGGGTGTCAACTATGCTCCACCTACTCAGACCACCCGGTCCATAATTAACAACATATATCTCTCATATCATATTCTTATGCATTCTAAGTACTTCATACTTTGAATTTCCACCTCATGAAGAACTTTGCAAATCAGTTAAATTTAAAGAGCAGTAGCCCTTATTATTTATCACAGCTTTACGGCTTCAAGTTTTGATGAAACATGTTTTTCTACCAATCAGGTCTCTGTGGCTATCTTAAAAGAGATATGTTGATATAATAATTGCTTCAGATAACAAAGAGAAAGCAAATTAAAGCAAACAATTACAAAACACAGAAATGAATACGAAAATTTAAAGTTAACGTTTTACACTCAAATTTAAAAACACTCAGAATCTTAAGAACGTTACTTGTGCTAACGTTTTATTTTTCATATTTTAAAAGCAACATCACAGACATCATTTTAATTTTATAAGAGTAAAAATGATTAAATTAAAAGAGAAACTCACATTTTTTCAATACCAGATGTTATGCCACAATCATGTAAAATAATCAAAGTATTTTGAACTTCTTCAACATAAAAGGGTTCAGGAGGTGGGTGTCCTTCTGCTCTAAAATTTGATGTACAATATTATGCATATGCTTCAGTAAACAAATTATTTCATTGCAGCACCAGTGCTAATATCTGTAGCAGTTGGATATATAATAACAATTTACATAAAAATCATCAGCAAAAGAAAAAAACACTTTCTGGCGCACTTTAGATAGTATTAAGCACTTAATAGAACATGAATCAGCCTTATTATCAAAATGACAATGCATAATGTGATGCAGTAGTAGATAAACATATATTCTCAGATATAACAGGTATTTCCTTAACAATTGCAGCAGCATAAAAAGGCTCGTCCACAATGCTATCATTTGTATCAATCAGTATCTTTATATAAATCATTAGGAAAAGAAAAATGTTACGAGAAAATAATATAAATCACACTAAACTCGAAATACTTTTTAGAAGTGATAATTTAGTGAAATGAATAAGAAGAAAATATCATTTATAAAATGTGATAGAATAAAAAAGTTCAGTTTGTGTCACTTGACAGCTAACATTAACCACAATATAAAACAGATTTGTGCATGTGCTAGTCCCATTACATATTCAATGTCATATGTAAATATTTTTAAGAAGTCTAATTAAAATAAAGAGGTTTATAATACAACTTACAATAAGGCACAACCACCAGCTTCTAAAATAATGGATAGAATGCAATGATTCTGAAAACAATAAGATACACATTTCATGTATTAAATTAATTAGTAAAAATATATTACACTTTTAAAACCACTAAATTCATAAGCATGAAGTTAAAAATCAAAACGTTGATAAAAGTTAAAATCACAATTTATTTTAAAAGATAAAGTTAATAAAATTTATATATCTGAGAAAATTATGAAATTAAGTGTCTTTTTTTTTAAAGATATACACCAAATAAATGTTATAGAATACGGATACCAGTACTTAAACTATCCTTCAATTAAATTAATATTGAAGCAAATATTAACAAAAGTTTTAAAAATTATAAAGTTTTCTCATCTTACAAAAAAAGAACTCATCTCTTTCTTAAGCAAATTATACGTATATATGTACTGACACATCAGGCATACTAATGATAGCCAACAAAAATGGTAAAATGAAATATAGTACGAGATCAGAACAAAACATTTAATTTCAATTAAGAGTTTATGTTAATTTATTCTTAAATTTTCAGTTAAAAATATTACCATGGCAACAATTAGTAGAAACCATCTACCCTGAACTTCAATGAAGTCTGGGTCTGGATTACTGGGTTCTTGGCGTCGACTCGGAAATATTTCATTCCAGATAATAATTTCTGAGACAGCTTGTTTTTTTGTCAAATATAGTAAGCGATGATAGTGAAGGAATAGGTGAATATCTAACAAATCATTTTTTGGAAGATGATTGCTAAGTAAGTATCCCTAGAAAAAAAAGATTTATCATTATATAATTTTTTTTATTGAGTTTTATATTAATTAATATTTATTTTATAATATTAAATTAATAAAACTGAAAAATTAAACCTTTCATGCATAAAATTACTTTTTCGCAAAAAGTATTAAAGTCCTGGAATTTAAAGGAAGTAAATCCAGGTTTTTGACTCACTATTAAAAGAATAAAATTATGGACATAAAAATTACGCTTTATATGAGTACATTGAAAATCATAAGCAACTTCAATAAAACCAAGTAAAACCATTATACCCACAATTATTTTTTTCTTTTTAAAAACTGACTCATATATATAGCAGTTAGAATCTCCTTTTCGATGCAGGGAATTTTTTTACCTTCTATTTTTGAGACTAAGATATTGTTGACTATGTTTAGGTGATATCTTTTATCTGATTGATTCAGATGGAGAGCAATTGAATGTATAAAAAAGAAATGGAGTTATCACAAGCTAATACTGCTAAATGTCATGTGTTTTGAAACGTGGACCAAAGATTCTGGAATCAATCTAAATCCCAAAATTTAGCATGGAGATCTGTTCCATGACAAAAGGTTGCTTTTTAGCTCTTTCAGGCCCATAAGAGGAAGGTCAATGTGTCACAGCAAGAATCATATCTGCTACTGTGGTGTACAAACAATTTCACAACTAAGAAACCTGTAACAGATTAACTGCCTCTTTTCATTGTCCCTCATTATCGTCAATATAGAAGCACCATTTAGGGTGAACAAGAGAGCAACATTACCTGTACTAGGCAACAATGAACTTTAGTTTTCCCAGAAAGTTCCTATTTTGCTTGGAAGAATGATCCAGGTCGTTCACTGGTCTAGAGAGGACAAAATATCAGTTATAAAGGAGATGGAATCTTGATTTTGACTGGAATCTCCTCATATGGTCATAATGATCTACATGGAAAAACTCTGGCTATTGTGAAATATTGGAACAAGATCCTTGACCCTCATATGTCATTGATGATGAATTCATCCAAGAAAATGATAATGTCTTATCTCGCTATACTAGTGAATATCTTTAGGATCAAAGTTTTGGAGTGAATGTAATGGCTAGCCTTATCTCTAGACCTTAATCTGATAGAGCATTGTTGGAACTACTTTGGTAGAAAGGTTGCAGCCACATATCCTCTTCAGAAGTTGTTAAACGAGCTGCAACAAGAGCCAATCAATGTATGGGTATGGCTTTTTATTCATGCACATAAACTTACATTTCAGGGGGGGAGGGGAATATAAGTTTTATGTGCAACATCCTTTTATTTGTCATTTATTGTTTAAGATTTCTATATGCAGTGGCAAAATCACAGGCATCTAAACTATCATTTTAGAGCAAATTTTATCAAAGCTAGTGAATTCAGAAACCGTGGTTGAATTAAACACAAGTATGGCAAATAATCAAATACTATTAAATTTTGCAAAAAAACTTTAGAAAAAGAGATTAGTAACGGAAATGAACAAAATATAAATCTTAAATCAAAATTTTATTCATCAGAGGGAGCATTTTGTGATGAAACAAGATTTGTATTTTCAAAAAAAAAAATACTCCAAAATATTTTTCAATTAGGTATAAATTATCAATTAATGCTTTCTACTTGAATTGCCTAAACAGTTTCATTTTTTTTGGACTAATATTTTTAGAGCTCTAGAAGTGGCATACAGAATAAATCTAAAGTCTATTTTTTGTCATTAAGAAGAAAAATAATTAAATATGTGAACTAGTTTACCACTTTCCAGGTTCATGTCAAATTAACTTGAGAACTTTGAGCCCAGTGAGTTTAGCATGCACCACCTTGCTACGTGATACCCTTTGGAAATATTATTCAATTATACTTTAAAACTGAGTTTGATCTAATAAATGTCCTCGAAGAGAGATTTTTTGATCCATAATTAGTTTTTTTTCCAAGCAGAAGACTTAATATTGATCATATAAGAGATCTGAACACTAGATCGATTCGAGGAAGCAAATTTCTTGCAAACTAAAATATGCATGTACTTCTGACAAAGCAATATATGTTTGATAACATTATTACAGCTGGTGCTTTCATTATATTGTTTACAAAAAATTTGTGAAGTGGAGAAATTTAAATACGGGTAATGAAATTAGATTTTGAAGGAGTTGAAAGTAGATAGATTATTTTTTACATTCAGGGATTTACCTATAATCAATATCAAACTAGAATTACAAAATAAGTAATTGGTGGTGGACCTTGATTCTGAATCACAATCCGATAGGGAAGACAACTAAAATTGATTTCACACCTTCCAAAACAGGGTATTCAAAGGCTTTGAAGTTCAATTTGATTTAGTGTGCTTTCGGTTTTTTTTATTCTATACGACAATCTTTGAATAGAATAGGGATTCCATGTGGTAGGTCAGTCACCTGAATAAATATTATGTGGAAATACCAGTGCATTGGAAAAGGATTTTCAGAAAAATAATCACCAGAGAGCATTAATAAAAAATCATCAGTAACTAAATCTTACAACAGTAAATTAAGAAACAGGTACATATACCTGTTTCTAGCCATTATATCCTTCATATCAGTAGTACCATTGATAACAGTACTCAGGTAATAGTTGCTTACATAAATCTTTACTCTGAATAAAAAAATAGCATTTTTCAATGCTAATAGTACAAGTATTTAAGCAAGGAGTCCAAATTTCTTTAATAGCATTACAAAATACATTTTCAAAGGAGATTACAGTAGCACACAACATCCTAAAAAGAAAAGAAAATGAGGAGAAAAAGATCTTCCCTTTTGTATTCAAGCGTTGATTCAATCATTTCCTCTTCCAATTAAAAAAATCCCCACTGAGAAAAATGAATCTTTCCTACTTAGTTTATGATATATCTCCCTTTTATATAATCATCACATATAAAATTCTTTCACTAAGAGCTACTTATATTTTCTTTTTATATATATAAAGAATATTTCAACAAATCAGTAAAAACAAATATAAATAACACGGTTCTTTTGCACAAAAGAAATATACTTATTTCTTTTGCATTTAGTTTAAGTCATTGTTCTATCGAGTCTTTAATCTGAAGCGATAAATCGCAACAGAGAATTAGCATTGGTCAGTTTTCCCACCACGACAATAAGTGACCGAAATAATCCTTTCTAGATGCACCAGTGCTTTCTGCTGTGAATTTTTGATGATCGGGGTGTACTCTTGACCACAAAAGACAACAAATGCCTCCAACTCAATGGTCAGCCAAGTTTGTTATAATTTGGTTGATTGAATTTTTGACTGGCTAAACTCATTGGGAATATTTTTCCATTCTTTACTTGAAATAAATAGGCTATTTCGATTTAAGATACATCAGTAAGAATGATGAAAGGTATTCCTAAAAAAGGCGTTTGCGTTTCCAGATATTTGAGAATTTCGCTTTCAACTGCAGGAAAGGGACATTTCCTTCCACAAAAGGATTTCTGGTGATATAAGTTGATTCAGAAAGGTTGAAAGTTTCATCTAAGTTGATTCATCAAATGAAAGTGGTTTTTTCATAACTAGGAATGTAGTTAGGGTTATAATTGCACAATCTAAGTAAGCTTCTCAGTTAAGCTTTTGTCTCATGTGTTTTTAATTCTCAAACAGCTCTGATCTTTATTGGATCAGGCTGGTGTTTTCTACATTTGATGATGTGCCTTAAGTATTTGATATGAGGCTTAATGAAGGTATATTTCTTTGTAAATTCAAGAACAACCAATTTAATTGCTACTTTTTCCACATGAATAAGATGAAATTTTAAATCAGGCGAAGCGATACAGAAAAATTGATGATCAATATGCACAACAAAAATTCTTTTAAAGCATTATTTATTATCCCCTGAAAAGTTGCTGCAGCATTTCTTAATCCATACGGCATTACTCTGAAACGACATTGGTCACAGTGCGTTTAAAATGAATTTAAGTCTTTATTTTCTTATTCCATGGGTTTTCCCTATAGATTTTTAATAGATCTAGTATAGTTCTGACATAACTTCCTTTGCTTAGCATCAGCCCAGCAGTATTTTGCCACTGGAAAACCGTTGATTGTTTCTAAATTTCAAATACTAAATATATAGACTGCATTCTTGTTTGAAACACTTATTTCCATGACAGTGATGTATTTTCTGAAATTAATCCATTAAAGGAGCTCTTGCATGTCATTCCATGCATCAGTTGAGATGGCAAGACTCTGGTTGTACAATTTGAAATCTGGATACACAAATAGTAAACAGAGAATATGCTTGGCCCAATTTGACAGATCACTTCAAATCGCATTTGATGACCTAACTGAATAGCTTGAATAGACAATTGCTGGCTGAATACCCAGGTGTTGAAAATTGTGAATGAAATCCCAATCTCTGGAGTAGTTCTTTAGTTAGTTGGGTATCAAAGTTTGATTCTTGATAACTGGCAATCACACATTCCATATTCCAATTCATATAAACATCTATGTAGAGTGTCACAAATGGATTTAGCAGATAAATTTCTAAATGGAATAGCTTATGGTCATTTGGAATATTATTTATTAAGTAAAGTACATACTTGTATTTCTTTCCATATGGTGGATCAATATAAGGCAAATAACATCAATATTCATCACTTCAATTGGCAAGCTTGGATTTAAAACTGTAGTTAACAGGAATTTTATCTGAATGTTTTCAGATTACTTCAGTTGACAAACAAAACTTTTTTTTATGTTTTTACTTCTATTATACAATACCCACTTATTTCAATAATTACAATTTTGTTTTATCACTGTTCAGCAATCAAAAAGTTTAAGATTATTTTTTGATGCTAATACTAATTACATTTTAATATATATTACACATTTTATAGGGAATAAAACATTAATAGTACACAATATTTGTTAAAAAATATGATAAAAATGTATTTATTTTCCCTGTCTCTTTCTTTTTTTATAAGGCGCCAAACAATTTTTCCTTCAACTGAAGCCTCAACTAACCGTAAATAAAATGAACTAACTTCTAAGAAAGTTTTCCATTACAGCTGGCGAATTTTGTTTATTTTGGTTAAAATTAATCCGATTATTTTTAAATTAGGCATGTAAATTCTTTGATACTAATTATATAAAGGATTAAGTTTTCAAAGCCAATGAATGTTAACTTCAGTCATAACATGAGTTTATACCTCATAATTACACTGCAAAGAACAAACAATAACTATTGATGATTTATCTTTTTTGATATCATCATTGCAATTTCCTGGAGAAAACTAATAAGCTCTTCTTGACATTGCCGAAGACCTTATAGCCAATCCGTCATAGAACATGGTCGCAATAGGGCTAGGGTCGTAAAGTGGTATTTCTTACGACAGCAAGTTGCACCTATATATAGTTCTGTACCCACTTATATTACTCTTCATTGCGCAACACTCGGGACTGTTTCTGTACTGTTCATGCTTCTCTTTGGCTAGCTTCCAACAATAGTGCATAATATTGTAATCAGCCACTTATATTTGACTTATTGCCAATACTTTGCTCTTTTTGATAAATATTTAATTCATCATATGAAATATGAAAGCAAGACAAATTATTAAAGATAACATATTCATAGTTTTTTTTTAAACTTACTTTATAAAACAAACAAGAGCCAAGAATACTGTAAATTCGTTGATTGCCATCAAATCCGTCAGACTACAGAGAAGAAAAAAATTAAATTCACAATTTTGCATACAGAAACAAATTGCATCTTTTTACTCCCTTTAATAAATTTAAATACATTTTTAAAAAATGTACGATAACAAAAATTTTTAATTAAAAAAAATGGAAAAATACATAAAAATAGTAATATTTGCAGAACCCAATCAACTACTTATTTTAAAACATTTGATTGTTTTCAAATGCAAATTCCTAGTCATATCTAACTTTACCAATTAGAAATAGTTTTGAAAATTTGTCTCATTAAAAAAATATTATTTTCTTTTTGAAATAATATTTCTACAAAATAATTTTTGCACTTCTCAAAATAAGAAAATCCATACATATTTTCTCTGTGTATAAGTTTTCAATCCAAGGCTGCCTTTGATCAATGTCAAAGGATAGGAATCAAACTGCAGACACATTTTTGAGCAGAGGGGGAAAAAACCACACATATTAATAAAAATTACTATGGATCTGACACACATAATTGTTTATAAGATAGTGTTCCAAGAATTATTATTTAAAAAAAAACATGCAGTTTTTAGCTTTATTGCAAAATGGATATTTAATATTTTGTCAAAGTATAGAAGGTGAAATGTCAAACACATTTTACAAGATGCAATTGATTGATTCAAGCAGTATAAAGTAGTATATAGCAATGTACACTTCTCTCTTCAGACAAGAAAAAAATTTGTGTTATTATTAATTTTTTATTTTAAATTTATTTTGAATTGTTTTTTATGCAGTTAGGACAAACTTCAACAGATACTATCAGGATATTTTTCAAACGAATTTATACTTGGCTACAGATATTTATTTTTGGCGATCTTCTACAATTTTTCTCTGAAATATAATCACCAATTGAAATTATAGAAACTTGAAAGTTGTGACAAAAAGTAGATAATGGAAAACGATATACAAGGAACAGAGTCTTAGCATCAGTGAATGAGGATGTTTAAGAATGTTTTCTTCGATTATCTTTTAAAAATATTCATTTACATTGATTAATTTTTAGTATAATTATGCTCTGATGTTTACATTTTTCTTTAGTTTTTTGAAAAATGTCTTTAAAAATCTTTAAAATCTATGAAGTAACAGGATAAAGAATTTAAACTAATTTTGCATCTTTCTAAAATTCTGTTAATTAATTAAAGAGAATTAATTACTATTCCATAAAGTTCAAAATTTGACTTTTTAATCTGACAATTATAATGCAGCAAATTAAAATTTTGTATAAAAAAAGGAACTTTTCTTCCATATTTAATAGACTTTTTAGATTTTTCAGTGATCGATTTAAGCAGAGTCATTGCTTCTCTAATTAAATTTATAGGCAGAAACTTACTTTTTCAGTTAATTGTGCTCAAATTCCAGCATAGAAACTAAATCATATAATTGGTTCACTTTCTAAAAATATCATGAGATAAAAATTTCTACTAGCTCCAACTAGTCATTGCCTTCCTACATACAAAACTAACCATGAATGGGGAGGGGGGGGGGACCATTACTTCAACCAGCTGTAATTTTCTTTTTTAACCCTTTATGAACCAATGGTAGTACAACCAAAAGTACCACTCACTTTAATATTACATAGAATAATCATTTTTACAAATACTCCGATGATACCTTAGCAGGAATATTCTTTTAAATTCCCTCCCGAGATATATGGCAGCACGGGTTCTATGATGAGTATTTTAGTGGGGAAGCCGAATAGTTTTACAGCAGAAGTTGCATTTTCAGCTGAAATTTTGATCAGATTGAAAAGATTGTCATTTTTGTTCCGAAACAGTAGTTAATGTCAAAAGGTAAGTGTCTTATTTTCTTTGTATGTTAATGAAGACCTTAGAAAACGATTTATTATTTATTTTAAGCGAACAGAGTACGTAATTAATTTTACAGTTGAATATCTTTAATTAATTAGCTATAACAGATAAAATTTCCCAAAGTTGAGTATTTTATTTATGTATATCCCTTAATTTTCAATGCAATGATTAAAAAAAATATTGCATGAAAAACTGCAGTAAATAATAATGTGATAGATGAAAGGTTAATGTGTTAGTGCAAGGGAAGAGTAAAAAACAAATTTAACAGTGGTGGGTCAAGAAAAGGAAAATAAAACTACATATTCTAAAATTAAAGCTATTAGAAATTCACAAATGATTTTTTTCACTTTTTACAAATATAAAACATTCATGCATACATTATAATTCTAAGCACACAATTGAATCATGTAAAATTTAAATAAAACTAATTAATAACTAAATAAGACAATTTATGTTAAAGCAGTAATAATGCGATTTTAAAATTTATGTGCCGTTAGGTCCACTTTTTAAAAAAAAAATTACAGTAGGGCATTTCCTATCACTGAACATTTCCAATTACCTGGTCAAGTCCTCAACTAAAGTTTTAATAAACACAGCAGTTACTTTATGCAAAGCATTTTTCTCATGTCAAATTTAAACTTATAGCTAATTTAAAACATATATCCCTTTTAGTTGAATTTAATATAGCTTTTATATATAAACATAAATATGTGTCACATTACCAGAACAACAATGAACGCACATATGTTGCTCATCAGAATTTTTCTTTCAGTACAATTATTAAGATATTAATTTGATGTAATTTACCTTTTAAATTATAAAGTAAATTATTCACAAAATGACAATCCAATGAATAGCTGATCCATTTTAGCTTTTGAAAAATTAAAAATAAATTTTCAAAAGATGTAAATGCTTTCATTTTGAAAAGAAAGGATAAATAATTTTTAACTTAAGATTTTTGAAAGGAATGATTTATTTTAAAAATGAAGGGAAAATATAATTGTATTATTATTAACATTTAAATACAATTTTTAATCTCACAGCCTCAAATCGAATAGCTCCATTTTTCTCATTTTTATATAACTCAATTTTTATGAAAAACTCAAAATCACATATGAACTTAGTGTCGATCTTGAAGCATGTGTCCATGGTTTTATTATTTATATGACATGTAACACCCCATTCTGTTAGAATCAAGAAAGCTCATTCACAACTAATAATACAGTAAACTGTTGGATAATTTCCCTGTATGTAATGCCATCAACAGTTGACTTGAGAAGAAAAAAAAAGAGGATCAGCAGTCCCTTTGTGTAATATATCATACCATGTACTAATTTTCTGAGAATTTTGTATTAATGAATCAAGATTTGTCATCACCCATTTGCAGGTATTTGTATGTTCCCATAACTGATTACTGCAGTATGATTCATTGATATCCTTGGTTCTTTCCCTCTTTCATATGATTTGTATTAAAAATAAGTCTGAAGCAGTTTAATTTTTTAATGAGAGATAAACTCATTTTATAACAAAGAATAGAATGGGTATAACAATTTATAATAGCACAATTTGAACACCAGGAAATATAAATGTAAAAAATTAAAGAAACAAAATTAAAAGCCAGTTGATAAAACTGTGAAAAACTATCAAATACATACTTTTTTTTAAGATGGAGTACAGGAAACTTAAAGACACTCTATATATTGTAATAAACTAATTGCAAAACATGACATGAAGTTCCACCTTACTTAAGTGAAGAAGTAACTCAAAGAAACTCAAGGAGAACTGGAGAAAAAAACCTAACCAGGTATATTTTCCAATTCATGAATTTCATCAACATCAATCAGAAAAGATTTTGGATTTTTGCAGTCTTTTTAGTTTATACCATAATGGTTTTAGTGGAATAGAGTGTGTGCATGAGTGAATATTAACACTGCACTGTTCAGCTACTTGAGGGCTATTGGCGACGGACCTCGTAAGTTTGAACCATGGTCAAGTGACGAGGACAACACCTGAGTTGGAACCCCTTCTCCTAACTTCCATGCCACCTAGTAGCATTAAATATTTTTTATTAGTGATTCTAAGCTATCTGATCATCTACTAGAAAAAAAATTTTCCTTTGGACATGAGCTATAAAATTCTCTCTGGAAACAAAAAGTTAAAACATCATATAGTTTTAATCCAATTGCAAATTAATAAAATAGTTTTTTTAATACAAACTTTTAAAAGACATTCTTAATTTAACAAGTAAATCTCTTATATACAAATATTTTAAGTTTAAAGAGAATGATACTTAAAGCTGTAATTACATTGAAATAAAATTTGTTGAGAAGAAAATGTCAGTTTCAATTAGATGCACATTGCCAGTAAAATAGTAGTTCAAAGTCTTGTCTTTTTTCCTTACAAAGAATATATAACGATATGTTTCTTTAAAAATAATTTACTTTCCAAAAATTGTTTTGTGAATGAATGAGTAATAGAAGCTTTCACATCCATAGAAAAAAAATCAGCACTTTAGGTATTATAAATACATGAAGTACTTTGAAACACAAATTTTTAATAGACAAAACTTTAACAAGAGTATAAAGTTGTAAAACTTACTAAGCTTCCAAAATCAGACGATTCCAATTCACTGAGAATATCATCAACTTCAGTCTAAAAGAGATTTAATCTATTTATAACAAATAAAATTTTATTGAAATTTAGCTTAATATATCATACTAAAACTATACAAATGAACAAAATAACAGCATTAAGATTTCATTAGGTCAGAGGCAAAATCTGGCTGAGATACATTATGTTATGTTGTTACAAATGCCATCTGATTGGCAAAGGCCAGATCGGGGCCCACAAAATTCATCATGGCAAAAGGCTAAGTGACACCTGTTATTATATGTAGCTTTGAGCACCATACAGGTGACAGAATGATTTAGCTCGTTTCCGCCCCAATTTTGAGGGAGAACCCTCTGGAAGTTGTAAGAGGCCTCCCACTTCTCTTCCCCTTCCCCAAACCTCACGAGAGGACTTGCGGCTCGACAGCTATTTATAGTACTTCCATGACACTATACATTTATAAACATCCATGCCTCCTCAGGGAAACCTAGGCCCTACAGCACAGCAGTCAGTGTCACTAACCAATATGAAAACTACCATTGCCTTTTATCTGAAATTAACACAGCATTGGATAAGATAAATAATTCATACAACATTATCCAAGAATAGAACCTATTATTTTGTCTTCTATGATGATTTCTTTATCTAGGATTCAAAATATAGTTATTTATAAAAATCTAAAATAAGAAAAATTTCTCTCATTTATCAGTTATGGTTTCCAAACAGAAATAGAATCCACTACTCAGCATAAGAACAATGTAATAAGTACAGAAATAAAAAGACATTCATTGGCACATATAGGCCATAACTGAAGCATTGACGGGGGAAAAAATAATTTTAAATACGAAGTTACTTATAATTCACTGAAGATTTACATAATAATAGTTTTAAATCTTTTACAATAAGCCCTAATCAGATTCAAAATTTTAGTCATAAAGTGCACACATACCTTTAAATCTATGGGTAATGGCAGCCAATGAACACTTGGTAAGATTTCGAGCAGGTGGGAATCAAACATTCTTTTTTTCCTTGAATACTTGGATAAATAATGTTTAAAAAAAATGGTGAAAAAATTATCCAATTGACTGTTCTGATTACCAATGGCAAATGCTCTAAAATCAAACAATTATTTGAGTATATTGTAACATACATGGTAATTCAAAATAATATATGGCATTTTAAACACAATAATCAACTAATTTTTAAGCCTACTCCAACAGATTTTAGATGTATGACAACTGAAGTATTTTTTATTCTTTTGCATTATAAATGTTCTATATGACTTCTTCAAGTCAAGTATAAATGCCCAGTGATAGTCTTAGCAAACTAGTGTTAGAATGTTACTAAGTCCAGACAGAGTGTAAATAAATAAGTGTTTTAGGGTAATCGAAGTTGACTAGTAATGATGGCACTTACACACTATCTTTAATAAAGCCCCCCTCCCCGAACTTTAAACATGTTTATATAGTGTTCTCAGCTTAATAATACTGCACATACCAAAAGGAGTTTTTCAAGAACTAAATTAATCTCCAAGTCACTTGAGAAAGTTGCATAGAAAATTTACAAAGTAATAAAATGAAAGGGAATTTTAAAAATATCTGTTTTATATAAATCGAGAATGAAGTTTGGAATAACTTTTATCAATTTTGTATGTGGATAGTTTCTCCCAACATAAATTATTATTTTTTAAAATTTAGTACAATGCTAAGGAGTTGTTTTTTCTTTCTTCGAAAATAGCAAAAAGAAAATTTAAAAACTGAGTAGTATGACAAAATTTGTTGTTTTTCTTTCCTAATGGGGCTGCGCATTGGTATTTTAAACCTTTGCAGACCTAGTACATTCCCCAGGAGCTGGTATCACTTTTTAGCACTGCACACCATACAGGCGATACCAATTACAGCAAGCAATTTTGATGCCCAGTTTCCTCCACAGAGGAAGGCACCTTAGCTCTTAACGATGCGAACCTGTACTAGGATTTAATTTTGCCGAGAGCATCCAAGCCACAGACACTCTAAGGATCTTTTACAAGTCGCATAATCATACGACATAGCTGCTGTCGATTTTCTGCATCATAAAAATCCACCGACTTGGGCCGGGGTCGAACCCGCAACATTGGGTGCAGAAGGCCAGCGGCAAACCAACCATGCCACGTAGCCGGCGACAAAATTTGTAACCGTGACACTATTTGCATTTGAATACAATGTGTTTTAAACATAGAGATGTTACAAAATATTGAAATATAAGCATATATAAACCTTTACTCTACAATGTCTATTGACATGATATTTTTTTTAAAAGTTGCAAGTCTACTTGCAAGCTTTTATTTAAAGAAATAAAAACTTTTAAGGGATGAGTTTGTTCTCACTAGGATATTACTTTTCAATTGCGGGAAAAAATATCCCAATAAGTAAAGAAATGGTACACAAATACAACACATT
Organism: Trichonephila clavata; assembly: GCA_019973975.1. NCBI lineage: Eukaryota > Metazoa > Arthropoda > Arachnida > Araneae > Nephilidae > Trichonephila > Trichonephila clavata. The sequence continues at coordinate 283,856 of BMAO01025527.1, read as the reverse complement.
CTGCTACGTCAGTGTGCATTAAAAATTAACAAGTGACACACTTTCTTTCTATTCCTAAAATAAACTATCTATATTAAGGAAAAATTTTGAGCATATGAAGTACCAATCTGTAAAATATTTTTCATGTTTCATAATACACATAAAAACAAAAATTAATTGTAATTTATTTTTTAAAATAAGATGTTGCAACTTATCTGACAATATATTGAGTATTGAAAATCATTCAATTTTGGGAAAAAGATAATTGCATAGATTAATATTGTAGATCATCCATTTTTGGAGTTAACCCCTTAAGGATTGATTTTCATATAAAGCCCACAGTATGGAAATATTATGAGGAGTGAAACAAAAAAAGCGTTAACAAAAAGCGTTATGCCCGCTTCTGTGTATGCGCTAAATCTCTGTCCGAAGAAAGAGAAGGAAGAATTTCTACCTTTTCTTCATTTTTAAAATTGTGATCATTCTATTTCTCCCAAAATCAGACAAAAAATAATTACAGAATCGGAAAGATTACTTATTTCTCCCCGATACGGTATAATTTTTCTTACAAAATAACAAAAATTTGCATTTTTTACGATTTTTTCTAAAATGAGCCAATATCGATACCTTTTTTATGAAAAGAGTTTTTCAATCGTTCTGAACGAACTTCTTACAATCAGAATGTATCGAAATTCTATACTAAAAAAGTTCATAATTTGTTTTTTTTGAATCAGTGATTTAAAATATAAAGTACCCAAAACTTTTTTTTGCGATATTTTAAAAAATATTGACATTTTTTTTTTATTTTTAACTAAACATTGAATAACTTCGTAATTTATAAACATAATCACACGAAACTTTTTCCAAATGTCCAATGTTGTTATTCATAGTTTGCTCAAAGATTGAAATAAATTGCTTAAAAATTATGGATATAAAAAATTTGCGTTTTTTGTCTGATACCTTTTCACAAGAAATCATTTTAGTAGTTGTTTTTCTTATATTTTTTGTTTAAAAATTACCGTTAATTGTTATCTATGAGGGAAATTTGGAAAGTATATTTTAAAAACTAAGCTCTCAAAAAAAATTTTAAATTTAAAAAAAAAAATCCAAACTACATTTACTAGCGCTTTTCTTTTCAGCATAATTAGCATCGAAAGCCTGTTTTCGAGCCAAGCGACAAATCATGCCTCAGCTCTTTTGACAAAGTTGACTATAACAACTGAAAATCTCCAAATTTGGTGGTATGTATTTAATACTGTTTTGGTGTGTTGAATATAGCAAAATAATGAAGAATGATTAGCAAAAATAAACTTTGTTTCAAATACACAACCAATATACTCCGTTATAATATTCCTTTTGTAGAGGTATTTTCATAAGTTAGTAACAGCCTCTGGACAGAGGTGATTGAGTTTACCAGGCTTTCTACTGTTCATCTTACTACAATTGATCAAATTATGATCAATAAAATGGATAGAGAGGATATGATTCTCTTTTCTCTCAACTGCCTAAGTCTCAGGACACATACACGGAATCTCTGTGGTAATATTGTGCAAAAAGCACACATTTTGATGTTACCAGAAACATGGCTTTGCAAAGAGGAATTAGTTGAAATTGAAAATTTTAAACGCATTGCATTATATAGAAGAACAAGTGTTAATCGTGGAAATGGGGTCGCCATCTATCGAAACGTGCGCGATTCACAACATAAATTTATTGGCAATCATGATGATTCTGTGAGAAGAAATACCCAGTACGCCTCAATCAAACGAAATATAATTTGGGAGATATATGTGCCGTGAGATGCACTTTACCTTAC
>BMAO01025527.1:240464-275437 GCA_019973975.1 Trichonephila clavata | reverse complement strand
GGACCGTCCCTAAAAGGCCTCGTGTTGATGAACAGTGGGACGTTAATATTCACTCAACTTCACAAATTCAGCACTTCCAATATTATTTTCCGAAATTACTTTGATTTTTTTGTTTCTTTCCTCTCCGCTTAGCTCGGCGTTGCACGGGCTTTTACCGAGTGAATAACTTCACCCTCATGGAAATTTCGTGTTTCCTTCAGGCCGATAGCACTTGTGTGTGTGTGTATGCGCGCGATGTGAGTGATTTCTTTAATTATGTCATAAAAACTCCCTTTTTCGAAATTTGTTCTTGCGTTGGTGTGGTGTGGTAATTTTTAAAGATGGGTGAATACTCAGGTGTCGTCCTCGTCACTTGAGCATGGTTGAAAATTTCGAGGTCTGTCACCAAAAACCCTTGAATAGGCAAACAGTGCGAATTTAAAAATCACCCACTCACTTTGCAATTCGTTCCTTTTCCTGAGTGAATAATTTCATCCCCATGGAAATTTCGTGTTTCTCTCAGACCGATAGCACTTGTGTGTGTGTATGCGCGCGATGTGAGTGATTTCTTTAACTATGTCATAAAAACTCCCTTTTTCGAAATTTGTTCTTGCGTTAGTGTGGTGTGGTAATTCTTAAAGATGGGTGAAAGCTCAGGTGTCGTCCTCGTCACTTGAGAAGGGTTGAAAATATCGAGGTCCGTCACAAAAAATTTTCGAATAGGCAAACAGGTTGAATTTTAAAATCACCCACTCACTTTCCAATTCTTTCGTTGCAATTTTTTATTTCCCGGAAACGAAAATGCAGTTTTTTTTAAAAATAGTTGTATGCTGAAAAAAAGACAGAGAGTATAAATTTTTCAAATTACAAAATTTCACTACAATTTAATTCATGGAGTAAGATTGTGAGGATTTTTTGAAATATTCGACTCGGGGGGAAAAAAGTTTCATGCAATTACCTTTATAAAAGAAGAAATTATTAAATGATTGATTTAAGTATTTTGAGTGTTTTATTAAAATTTGTTCAAAAAAGTTTTTGGCTTTTTTTTAAAATCACTGATTCTAAAAGTTTTAAATTGAAAATTTCGAAGTCCGTCGCCAAAAAACTCTGGAGTAGGTGAACAGTGCGACTTTTTAAAAATCCCTCACATTTCAATTCTTTCGTTGCAATTTTTTAGGCCCCAGAAACGGAATGTAGCTTTTTTAAAAATAGTTGTATGTTGAAAAAAGACAGAGAAGTAGAAATTTTTAAAATTACAAAATTTCACTACTATTTTAAATCTTGAAGTAAAATTGTGAGGATTTTTTGAAATGTTCGACACACGGAAAAATAGTTTCATGCAATTATCTTTACGAATGAAGAATTTATTAAATGATTGATTTAAGTATTTTGAGTGTTTTATTAAAATTAGTTCAAATAAGTTTTCGGCTTTTTATTTTTTAAATCACGGATTCTGAAAGTTTTAAAAATCATTTTTATATAAACGCAATGATATTGATTCATATGAGAAAAAATCATAAAATATGCAAATCAGCATTGTTTTGTATAAAAAAAAAAGTTGTTTTTTTTTCTATAAAATTCTTTTAAGAAAGATAGTTTTTTCCCGGAAACGAAACTGTAGCATTTTTAAAAATAGTTGTATGCTGAAAAAAGAACAGAAAGTCTAAATTTTTCAAATAACAAAATTTCACTACTATTTTAATTCTTGAAGTAAAATTGTGAGAATTTTTTGAAATATTCGACACCGGGAAAAAAGTTTCATGCAATTACGCATTATTTTAAAGTAAACTATATGTTTTATGAAAGAGAACAAAAATTTCGATACTGATAAATATTTTGAATGAATCTCAGAAATGCATTGAATGCATTTTAATTTAAAAAAAAATATATTAATTTAAATCCATTATCAATAAATACTAATAAAAAAAATTCTACAGATAGCTCTTGAAACATTTGGATGTTTGATTAAACATATATAAGTGTTAAAAATCCACTTTTGGGGGAAAACCTAGTTATATGCTATTATTCACTGAAAAAAACATTCAAAAAGAAAAAAATACTATTTGATAAAACATTTAATTTTTTTAATTTTAATTTTATAGTTTTTCATTCCACTCTGTTAAAATTATTTAAACACGTATCTGCGAAAAAAATTATATTATACAAAACTTACTTATTAATTATTTTTAATGAAATTGATTAAAAATGCTCATTTAGCAATTAATTGTGACATACCATTTGCTTACATAATGGCAGCACTGAAAATGAAGTAAATTTCAGATCAGTGGGGATGCAGCAAGTGAATTCAATCATTGAAGAAGAGAGAATTAGTTTACGGGTGGGAAAAATAAGCAGAAATGAACAAAATCGAATTGTTGAAAAAGATAGAAATTACTTTGAATGATTAAAAATCAGAAAAAAACCTTTTAGAAGGCAAAAAAAAAAAAAAAAAAAAAGGAAATTAAAATAACAGAGGATCATGTTAAAATAAGTATTTATTAGTAAAATTAATTTACGTGGGAAAAATTAGCAGAAATGAAAAAAAAGAGATCATCACCGATTCGAACTCGCAGAGACACGATTTGCTTTACGGTGTAAATGAAGCGAAGCGCTAACCGTCTGTGCTACCGAGACCCGTAGCGAAAAATGAAAATAGGCAACAATAATGAATGGGAGGACGAAAAAGTAATTTTTTCACTCGCATTTTTTTTTTTTACTCGCCAAAGTTACTGATTTCCCCCTGTTTAAGGCAGAATTTTTTTAGAGTAACCCTTGAGTTAGATGCGGTCGAAGGCGAAACAGGTCAACTGTCTTTGGCGCAAAGCTAATTTTCGACGCCAATGTTTGGCTAAATGTAAAATCGCGTATTTTAAATTATTTTAAAAATCATTACCTTCATTTTAAGGGCATAATTTTTACGTTAATGCTCTCAAACATCACCAACTATTTGCAAAAATAACGTACTTTGAAATAAAAAATGTACAAATTACTACTTTTTAATTTATTTCTCAAAAAAAAACATAAGTTTACGAAAATCACAATTTTTTTTTTTAAATCCGTAATTTTGAAGCAATTTTTTGAATCTTCGTATATGTTACGGATAATATTACTGTACACACGGAAAAAAGGTTTTGTGAGATTAGCTTCATAAATGACGAAGTTATTCAATGTGAAGTAAAAATTAAGACTACTTTTTAAAAATTCTTTAAAAAAAAAAGTTTTGGGAATTTTTTTTTAAATGAATGGATCTAAAAGAGAAAGGCTTGAAGTTAATTAGTGTAGAATATCGATTTAATAACACGAAAAGTAATTCATACCCAATGATTTAGAAATAATTTTCATAAAAACGCATCAGTTTTAACACTATTTTAAAAAATTCGAAAAAAATAGAAAATATCGTTATTTTACAAAAAAAAATTATACCGTGTCGTGGCGAAATAAATGATCTTTCCGATTCTGTAATTATTTTTTGTCTAATTTCGACACCGAAAATTAGATGACAATTTTAATATGGTGGAAAACGTAAGATTACCGCTCGGCCGAAACGTTAGGGAAGTTCCGCCAAGTAAACAACCGGCAGGAGTAAAACAATTAGGCGTTTTAAGGTTTTTAATTAATATCTTTTTAACTAATTACAATATCGGAATATAAATAGGCAATACGGCTTCCCCGGAAAATTCCAGATCTTTTGGTACCTTCCGCGACTTTCTGCGTGGTGCTGTTCGTGAGAAGATAGACGCACATAGATAAGTTTGTTTACCTTCGAATTTTAATATATAAGAACTTTGTAAAATGTAAGATGATACAAAAGGTTAAATATTGCAGTTAGAGGCAAAATAAGAATAAATTAAGAAATTAATAATTAAAGTTAGTTGACAAAGAAATCCTTACATTTTAACAGATGAAAATTGAAATTTCAGTAGCTTCACCAAATTTGTAACAAAATGCTGAGATTCTGCAATTGTACAGCTATAATAAAGAAAAATAGAAACGTTTAATAACAGAATTTTAAAATTTAATTATAATTCAATACATTTATAAGAACTTTAAGCAATATTTATATAAAATAAAGCTTATTATATTCATTGTTTATTCTCAGAGTTTTTAATAATAAACATTTTAAAATAAAGATCAGACTTTAATCAAAAACAAAACCATTATGATCATTTAAGAGCTAGTTTCAATACCAGCAAAAATTTATGTCTGAAGTAATTGATTAATTTTTTAAAAAAAGAAGAAAAACTGTCTAGTGTTTAGCTGAAGTTAAAGATGCTTAAAGCTTTTTAATTGCATGTAATTTAATTTCTCACTATCTTCAATTTTTTGACAAATTGTAGCACTTTTTAAAATTATCAGATGAAGTCTTTAATTTTATATTAACTTATACTTTCAATTAAAAAGGAAAAATTTAAAAAGTTATAACTTTTATTTGATGTACTTTTATCAATCTGTAATAATAATATCAGATGGTAACCTATTTCTTATATCAAATATACACTTTTCTGTCATATGCACAAGACAGTTTTATTATTTAAATTGAAAAATAACTTAATGTTATTTAAAATCATGAGAAGATGAAACGCCTGAAATCTATAATTCAGACCAGTGATCTTCAAACTGTGTCCACAGAGCGCTGGGGTTCCACAAATCTCAATAAAAAACCGAAAAGAAAATCATAAACATATATGCAAAATGGATGCATGTTCTCTATATGTAGTTAGTATAACCACAAGTATCATTCCTGTCATTAAAACTGAAAATTTTATTCATGCATAATTCTATATTTTGTAGCAACTTTTAAACTTTTATTATAATATAAAATAAAAGAATATTAAAATGTTTTTCTTTATACAGGGTGTCCAGCCTTAATGTGACTTAATAGCTAATTCCCGAACCGTTCGGTTTAGATATGCACTACCAATTTGAAAAATGTTTTAAAAAAGGTAAAGAATGTTTTTACGTGCTTTTCGAACCAAAAAAGGCATTTACAAAAAAATTACAAGAATTAATTTTTATACGGTCCCCAGGTCCTGTCAGTTATATTTAGCAAAAGATGTAGTACACAAAAACGAAGTAAACACAAAAAGTTGCATTTTATTATGATACAAACTGACCGAGTTATGCCTACATAGATTTGAAGCATCCAAGTTGCTCAGAAAAGGGGGTCGTATATAAATTGAATTTAGAGAACAGTAATTCACTATCTACAGAAAGAGCAAGAGAAAAACATCATAGTAATATTAAAACATCGTAGGAAACATCATAGATTGACAATTTGTATTGCTGTATGGCAAAAAATAAAAGTTAAATTAAAGAAATACAACTTGTACCGAAGAGATTAAAACAGCTTGTTTTAACAAATAGCAGCAAAATAATACAGGATTTGCTATCAAATTATAGCATAATGTGGAATGATGCGCCAATCATGAATCAGGGGCTTTATTATATCAGAATGACCAAATTAACTTAAATAATGGAGAAGGCACGAAGTGTGGCGCGAGACAAGGGAATACGTCTATGACAACTCCCAGTTTTATACAAGCATTGAACTGCACAGGCAATTGTACAATCAGATGGATGTCTTCGAGTGGGAAATTTAATGGCATTAAGTCTTCCCGCCTCTCTTATTTCGATTATACTGTCCATAAAACAGCACCATTTCGCAGTATTCTTCATTTGTATACATATCGTTCTCCCGTACTAGAATTCGTAATATTAGAATACGACTGTATGCAATTGCAAGCGACTACACAACAGATTTTTAACGTTCGTCATGATCAGCAAAAACGCAGCAAATCAGACTGAAGCCGCAGCATATAAGTCTATTTTTTTTCGGAACTGCTTTTAAAATGTCTTCTTCGTCCAAAATATTTTTTTCTATGTTTTACACGTACACAGAATAAATTTTATTTTTTAAATACTCAATTATTGTATTATTAACGTATGCTTTTAAATTTAAAAAAGATTTACATAAGAGTGACGTGCAAGAGCGAAAGCTTCCTGGAAGAGTTCTAACTAATTTCACTTTGGAGACGGCCCTTGAAAATTGCCAAAAAAAAATGGAAAAATGTATGATTTTCAAAGTTCCACAACTCACCCCGTTTTTATCGTAATATAATGAAATTTTTTGTGTGCTGCATCTTTTCCTAAATATAAGTGATAGAACCTGGGGACCGTACAAAAAATTAATTTTTGTAATTTTTTTGTAAATGAGTTCTTTGGTTCGAAAAACATGTAAAAACATTCTTTACCTGTTTTAAAACTTTTTTCAAATTGGAAGTGTATATCTAAACCGAACGGTTCGAGAATCAGCTATTGGGTCACATTAAGGCTGCACACCCTGTATATGTATACTAACCACTAGAATGTAAATATTCTACTGCTTACTATCCTGGGTTACACAAAGTAATTTTATACTCGTTAGTATAATGTTTAGAAAACTATTTAGTTTTGTGAATGGAAAGTGCACCTTTTTTCATTTATGGGGGGGGGGGGTACTGTAATGAAGGAGAGAGAACAACTCATTGACATATTAACAGATTGGATGTGAAAATCTAAATTTAAGTATGAACTACTCTTAAATTTTAGGTTGTAAAATACACAGGATTTTCACATAGCTATAAACATTTTAATGCCATTCAGAACTATATATCTAAATGAAAAATATTTCTCTCAACATGACTGTCTACAAGAATAAAATATAAAAACAATTTTAAAAAAAATATGAAATAGACTGCAGATAATTTCAATTGACCAAGATTTCAACATTTTGTGCAAAAAAATGCAAGCATATATGCCAGTTACTAAATACATTGGATGGGTAGGTAACATATCACAAGCTAATATTATTTAAGAGTACATTATATTAAAGTTAGATAAAATTTTCTAATAGAAAATACAATACTTTTTTGTAATTGTCTTTACATAAAGCACCTATAACATGCTGATCTCTTTTAAATAGTATTTTAAGATATATTCTTCTAAGTGTGAGTAGAAAATGGGGTTCCACGAAAATACCTTACAGTTCTAAGGGGTTTATGGGTGGAACAAGTTTGAAGACCACCGATTTAGATATACATACACCTTTAACCCATAATCCAGTTATATCTTAGTAAAATTGTTTACTCATAATAAAGTGAAAAGGTAAAAATCAAAGGCTACGACCTACGGTTTCTGTTTTCTAATTGTCTCCAAAAATACAATAATTAAATTAATTTGAATGACTAAATAAGCAAATGACACTAAAGGAATCAAATAATAAAAAAATTTTAGTTTCTGAAATAAAGAGGTTAATTAAAAAGTACATCAATTAAAAACTAATAAACTGCTATTTATATTATGGATTTTTTTTAACTGAATTATAGCATTGAAAATAAATTGCTTACCATCTTCCAGGTAAAGCTAAAACAAAAGTTCCATTTCCTTCTTTCACAAAACTAACATGAACAAGTTCTCCTTGAATGGACAAACTACAACTGCAAAGTATTAATAAGATAATGAAAACACCAATTTTACCAGCACAAGGAAAAAGTTCAATTTACAATATACATAAAAAAGTATTAAAAACTTTCACAAATGACAATTAATTTAAAGATTTTGACAATCTAAAATCAAATCCATTTTTTAAGCAAAATAGATTTGCATAAAAATATCTGGTTATTATTCTTTTACAAAAATTAAGCTGGAAATATGCACATTTTTAAAACTTCAAATACATACATTTTGCATTCATAAAAATTTTAATTCATGCAGCATGTACATACTTTTTCAGAAAAGTGGTATCTAATTCATAATTGAACTTGAATCAAACTAACATAAACATAATTTCTATATTAATATGAGTTGGATATATACACTGGTGTCCAAAAGTTAAGCATAATTGATAATTATGTGAATAAAGAAGAAACTGTAAATCAGAATGGCGGGAAACGTGATATGCGAGTGTAAAATGGTTATAAATAAGGAAGCAAATCAAAAGAATGATAATAATTAATTTTATTATCCAAAGTAGCAGTTTGAAAGAAAAATGAGCATAGCAAGGATTCACACTTTAAACAAAAAATGAAAGAAAACATTAAATAAAATACTGATGCTGCAGTTTAATAAGGCGTGTGGTCACCTTTGACAGCCAGGCATGCTGCACAGCGATTTACCATACTTGCTACGAGATGATGAATGAGTTGTTTGCTCAAACGGTTCCAAGCTTCTTGGAGAGCTCTCTTCAGTTCTGTAACGCTGCTTGGTGGGTGCGAAAGGGCTGCAATTTGTCTCCCGAGTATATCCCATACATGCTCGATAGGATTTAAATCAGGGGAGTTCGCAGGACACGACATGCGCTGGATGTTTTCTGTTTCCAGGAAGTCATCAATCAGCACCGCTCGGTGACATAACGCATTATCATTCATGAATATGAAGTCAGGACCGACAGCACCTCGAAACAAGTAAACATAAGGCTCAAGAACTTCGTCTCTGTATCTTTGAGCAGTCATAGACCCCGTGTCAAAGAAATGGAGGTCTGTGCGGCCGTCCATCTTGATGCCTGCCCATACCATTACTCCCCTTGATGGAAAATGATGTCTTTCCGTTATGTTTCTTGGTTCAAAACGTGTTCTACGTTCTCTCCATATCGTTACCCGCCGAGAATCACTACTCAGACTAAACCGGGACTCGTCACTGTACATCACATTCGCCCACTCTCCCACACTCCAATATTAATATTTCAAAGTCCAGTTCAAACGAGCGCATTTATGCGCAGACGTGAGGGGAATGCAAACTGCTGGTCTTCTGGCATACAGGCCAGCATGATTGAGTCTCCTGTAAACAGTTTGTCTTGAAATTAGTATTCCTGTGGCGACTGTGAGCGCCGAACCCAGTGCTCTGGCAGTACTGCCCCTATGACGTCGCGCACTTATTACCAGATATCGGTCTTGGCGAGGGGTTGTGACTCTTGGCCGACCTGATACTGGTTGTCGGGTAACATCTCCCGTTCTTTGAAACCTCTGCCACAGTCTTGAGATCACAGTCTGGTTCACATTCAGAATTCGAGACACTTCGGTTTGTGTTCGTGAGAATTCCAGCATTCCAACGATTCTTCCTTTTGTAAACATGTCCAATTGGCGTCTTTGTGCCATCATTCACCTTGTTTGATGGTTAACAACGTTCCTTCGCACAGCAGTTGCACGAAACTTGTCTGAACTGCCTATGCTGGGTAAATCGGTTTCTCTGCGTTCCGACATGCGCCGGTGTTTCGAGCATTACGTAGTCGACTGAAAAGTTTTGCATAAACCCAATGTTTCTTCGTCACCCAATTAATATCCGCAAGAAATTTGGAATAATTTTACGAATATTTACTCCATGTTTTTCGCATTTTACGATTTATGCTTAACTTTTGGACACCAGTGTACTATAAACTCATGCTGCATATTAATGTTAAACGTTTGAGAAGATTCATAGGTTCTTTGATAAAATGAACAAATAGCAAAATGAAATAATCTCCGTAGAATAAAGAATGTATAAAATAAAACACGTTTGCTACAAAACTAAATAAAAAAATGATAGACCTTAAAAGTGGAGGCGATGCTATGTCAGATATCATATGACTCAAGGTGATAAACATTCCTTTAAGTTGAAAAAGAGGTGTATCTTCATTAGGAAACTTATATACTACACCTTCCTAAAACAAAATATCAGAAATAAAAAAAATAAACATTAAAATCAATATACACAACACAATACAAGTGTTACAGAAATCAATGTATTAATACATGTACTTCATTCAAAGACTCACCTCAATATGTTTCTGAAAAAATACTTTGCAAAAATAAATAAAGTAAATTTCAAAAATCGAGCAGTTTAAAGCTTTTAAATGAAAGTTCAAAAGCAAAAAATAAGCAAGCAACAACGTTTCATTTTGAATGAGTATTTGAATTAAAGAAAAAATAGAATTAATTCGTTAAACAACAATTATGCAAGAACTATTGGAGATATACAACATATTACATTGACTTCATAATTTTTTAATTAAATAAAGATGGGAAAAAATACTACTATTTGCTACAATGCATCTTAATATGCAAAATAATTAATTTAGTATCTTATGAAAATACACTAACTTCAATCATTTTTATGCTTTTAATAATCTGAAAATCAAGCATATATCCAATTCTTTTCTCCCAAACTTTTTTTTTTATTGCATCAGAAGTAAACTGGTGTGCTTTCTAAGAGTCCATGATACCCTTTTCTGTCTAATTAATCAATATTTAAATCTAATGTATGGCCCCTTGCTCTGAAACTTAAACAAAATTACTTTTTTTATTATTATTTCATTAGCAGACATAAAAGTTCTGTGCAATAAAGTTCATTCCTCCATCATGGTCCATAAACACTTATTCCACATTTAAATAATCACATTTGTATTCTAACACAATAAAACAGAATTATTGTGAAATTGTTCTTTTGTTTAGAATGTGCATTTACATACACACTTTATTTTTGTAGCTCTTATAAATTATCAAGAAAACTCGTAGGGAATATTCAAGAATATCACAAAGTAAACTTGTTAACGAGCCTGTAGAATAATTTGCAAAACAAATTTAAATAATAAAGACGAATCTTCACAAACAATGGTCAAACAGAATTTTATTTTAAAAGCAAGATAAAATCAAAATAAATTTATCCCAATTTAGATGCAATCTTGATTGACAATTAATATGTAATTTTGTTGTATGGCTGGTTTAGAAGGCTTTCAAAATGCCATTTGAAATACAATTGAAAAAGACATAATACCAATCAATAAGTTATCGGTTTTCAAAAAGATACAAAACATATTTAAATACTTACATTTGTGACAGACTCATCTTCAATTACAAGATAAAAGATACCATGAGGAACACATAGCAATTGTGATTTGGATTCATTTATTACATCAGAATTTCCAAGAAGTTCTTCGAGAATACTATCCTAATTTTAAAGTGGATTCATTATCTCATATGACATGATTAAAAGTTATGGAAAATACATTAAATTAAGGATGTTTTTATAGCAAACCTAATGAGATTAATTCTTTTAGAAATTCATCAAGCATAATTGAAGCATCAAGCAAATGGGTTTTTATTCAATTTAAAAATGAAATTAACATTTGAAAAACTAATGGACAATTTAAATTTAGTATTAAAGAGCAAATATAATTTTTGCTACCTAAAATAAAGAGTCATCCCAATCAATATACAAGCATTTTCCAATATTTAGATTACCAGAAATATTAAAAATTTCAAAAAGGTCAAATAATTAGTTGTTTATTTTTAATGTAGAACTCCTTGCAGCATTTGAATTTTAAGAAAATACAATTTGTTACCTTTACATTTACATTAACAAATCAGTTCTTAAAGTGTATAAATTCTTATTAAAATGATAAAATGACTGTCTGTGAAATGAAAATTTCTTAAAAGGTAAAATTGATGACAAATCTGTGGGAGACAATAAAAAATCTTATATAATAACTTTCATTTTTATTTTAATAAGCAAGAAAAAGTGTCGGTTTTTGTTCCAGGCAAGAAATCATAAATAGTATTGTATACTACATTATGTTACTTCAAAATGTTTATTTTCAAAAATAAAAAAAAGCCTACCATACAAATTTTACTTACATAACAATATCATAGTCAACACATTGTTTTCTCTTTGAGAAATTTTTTATTATCAATAAAATAATTTATTAATTGGAATAAGTTCTAATTTCAAAATTTTTGGTTTTACTTCTGCATACAGAACTCATATGCACTAATGCTACTTAAATAAAACAAGATATCAATCATTGGCATGGCCAAGTAATTTTAGCACGTTTTTCACATGTTGTATTTTACAATAGGAAAATTTGGGAAAACTATGGGAAAATTTAAATATGATTCGGCTCATCTAGGGCACACAAATGCGACCAAATGCCGAAAAACCGAGGTCGAGAAAAAGGTACGACAAAATAGGGGACGAAGACGAAATTTGCGTCCTAATAGCGCTTTTGTTCCACTACGTGAAAAACGCGCTAATTATGTCACAGAAATTTTTTAGCAGGTCATTTACAAAATTTTGGTTAAACACTATACTTCATTGACATTGAATCAATCTTAGAACCCTGCAAATTTTGCATAAAATATTCTAGTATTTGAATTAATTGCTTTAATCTGTCTTTCATTTTAATTAGTTCACAGTTTAAATAATAGATTATTTTCTTTGGTTAACCCTCAAAAGAATTAGCTCATGTATATTCAAGAAATGTGCTATATCTTTTTTTAATGCCAGCAAGTTTTGGAATTTTTTTTTGAATCACCATCATGAACTAATGAAATATAGGTATGTAACATTTAACATATCTTAACTATTAATTTTATTTATATCTCTCCAGATCATATTTGATCCCAAAATTGTTTGGGTACTTCCCATTACCCAGACACAAGTAATAAATTGCCAAATATTACTTCAATCACAGTATAGCAAACCTTTCCCATTAACTTGTCTACCAGAATTCAAATTTGCTATGCTTTAGCATGATGAAAATTTGGGACTTTTGCCTAGAATGAACAGAAATATTTTTGGTTTGTTGTATTATTTTAAAAATAAAGTGTCTGATATTGATGTTTGCACCCAGCTGATGATAAAAGTACAATGGTTTCAAGAAATATGGTTTATTTTGTTCTAACAAACGATTCCCATTAGAAATTGAAAAAGGAAACAAAAACAAATTTTTTTTTTAGATTATATAATGTATGCTTTATCATAAGATAAAATGCAGGATTTTTAATCAAATTTTTTTAAAAAAAATTGTCAATTTGATTAAATACAGTATCATAATAAGTTTAGTTTTATTACAATAGCTCCGTGGACTTCAAATTTTATACATCAGGTTCATACAAAAAAAGTTTTTCACAGCCTCCCTTATGCGATTGTGATAATATACAGAAAATATTGCAAATAAATAACAATCTACAAGAAGATTAAAATTAATATGAGTTGTACAGTTACTTAATTTCTAACAAATTTTGGCTACTAAAAGCACACACAAAAATATTTTTTGGAAGTTTTATACGTAAAACTTGCAGAATAATATACTTACAAAAGATGAATTACAAATAGATCTGTAACAGGATGTCAATTAGAAATGTTTTAGAATGAAAAAAAAATTTTTTTTTAAAAAAGAGAAAGAAAATGCATATTATAATGTACTTAATAAGATTAAAAGTATATAATTTTATACTTTTAATAAAATTCTAAAAATTTTAGTGACAAAAAAATGGATTTCAAACTAATACTTACATGATCAGGAATACTACCTGACTTTGATGCAGTTTTACTGTATAAGGTTGAAACCGTTAATTTCACCTGAAAAATATTTTAAATACTATGCTTGAATTCAGAGCAGGAAAATAATATTTTTACCAGCAATAATAAGAGCAGCTTACATCATATCATAGAATATTCAAAAGTGTAAATTATCTAAATTAAGCAGAACAGAATTTTTCAAAAGAAAACTACATTTATATATAACTATTAATTTCTGATTAACATATCAAATTATATTTATTATAGTAAGAATTTTATGATTTATTCCTAACTGAAATTGATTAAATATTAATACACTTAATATTTATCAAATGAGTTGGAAATCTTTTCTGCTGATCTTTACTATCACTTTTTTCATTTTTTCACAGCTTCTGGTTTATCTGCTACAAAGACTTATGGTGAAATACTTCAATTCCTCACAAAAAATTTGTGTAAATGTATCAATACACTCACAGAACTGCCTAAGTTTTTCTGTAGATCTGGACAACCAGGTGAATCAATTTCATGGCATTGAATGGGTGTTGTAATGTGGACATCTGGACTGTGAAACAGTCCTCAGTCCCATATCCTGGTTGACTTTGATGTTGGGCATGGCGATGGTGGGGTTTTTCTTTCTGCTTAACAGGAATCATGGCTATTGGCTGAGATGATGGCATCCGGGAGCCGTGGCAATAATTCTTCATCTGACTATTGTAGAGACGATTTTTTTTTGACATGGGTGAGAGATTAGAGCAGGGGTAGGCAACGCGGCGCCCCCGATCGATTTTTAATGCGCCCTCGCTGGACTAATGTAAATGTATGATAGCCAGAGCGATTTACTTACTCTTGAAGCAAAACTTTCCTTTTTTGTTTTGTCTATGTGGCGCCAGAGCGCTCGCTTCTAATTTATTGCTTAGATCAGTGTAATCACTATTTTTTATTAGGCAGAATAAAACTAGATTTCGAAGGGAGAGGTTGTTGCAATGTCTCTCGTATTTTGAATAGTAATATTGATTTTTTTTTCACTCTTGTCAAACGGCGATATACAGCAAGTAGTCAGTTGAGTTTAGGATTGTGCATAGATTAGCAGTTTGCTAACCTTGAGCGTATCTAATAGCACGCACGTATTTTTTGTTAGTGTGTGATCGTACTTCGAATAGACCACGCGTAGACCGTGCATTTAAAACTATCAAGTAATCCGAAATAATTATTTTCTTTTAAAACCCTTCATGGATAAATGTAAAAGAAAAAGAACATTTTAACAATGAATGGGAACATCGATATTGTTTCGTTGATTACAAAGGGAAGTGTATTTGTTTGTTGTGTAATAATAGTGTTGAAATTCCCAAGAAAAGTAATATTGAACGACATTTTAAGACCGTTCATACCAATTTTGATAGTGACTATCCAATGAACTCTGAAATTAGAAAAAAAAAATTATTTCTTTAAAATCTTCAATAACTAACCAGCAAAGTTTTTTTACTAAACCACTGCAACAACATAAAGCAGCAACGATCGCGTCATATAAAACATCGCATTTGATAGCTAAGAATAAAAAACCATTTACAGATGGAGAATTAGTGAACGAAGCCATGTTAGAAGCTGCTGATTCACTTTTTGAAGAATTTAAAAATAAAAAGGAAATAGTTTCAGCTATAAACACGTTGCAATTATCAGCACGAACTGTTACTAGAAGAATTGAAGTAATTGCGGAGAATTTGGAGACAGAATTAGCAAATGATATGGAAAATTGTATTTTCTTTTCGCTACAGATGGATGAATCGACAGACGTGACAAATATATCACAAATAGCAATTTGCGTGAAGATGGTATTTTCTGATTTTAAAACAAAAGAAGAATTCCTTAAAGTTCTGCCATTCAAGGGAAGCACCAGAGGAGAAGATATCTTTTCTATTTTTAAAAAGTATATAACAGATGTAAAATTACCTGTACAAAAGTTATCGTCAATTACAACAGGCGGGGCACCAGCGATGACTGGTAAGAAAAAAGGATTTATTGGCTTATGTAGACAGGATTCCTTATTCCCGAAATTTATTTCTTATCGTTGTCTCATACATCAGGAAATGTTATGCGCAAAAACAATCCGTTTTCAACACGTATTTACGATAGTAACAAAAATTATTAATTCCATAAGATCGGGAGCTATGCAACACAGATTGTTTAAATTACTTTTAGAAGATGAGGACGTTCAGTTCACAGATCTTCTTTTACATACTGAAGTGAGGTGGCTGAGCAGAGGTAAAATACTTGAGCGGTTTATCATGCTTTTGCCACAAATAAAGGAATTTATTGCATCAAGAGGCAAATTTTACGAGCAATTAGAAAATAAGGATTGGTTAATCGACCTCGGATTTCTGACAGATATAACGGCAAAGTTGAATGAATTAAATTTAAAAATACAAGGGAAAAATCAGCATATCGCTGACATGATTAGTGCAGTAAATGCATTCAAATGCAAGTTAGTGTTGTTGAAATCCCATCTATTGAAAAAATCATCACATTTCCCAAATATAAAATATACTGTTGAGAGTTTAAATTTGAATAATGAAAATTTTACTGCTACATCATATTTAGAAATTATAGATAAGCTAATAGAAGAGTTTTCTTCTAGATTTGAAGATTTTGCAGCATTAGAACCCGTTCTAAGTTTGTTCATAAATCCATTCAATGTTACTGAAGATGATGTCCTTGAAATAGTTTCAGTGTATTTCGAGCTTCATAATATCGATGACCTAGAATTAGAAATAATAAACTTGCAAAGTGATATTATTTTAAAAGTGCATAGTAATGATAAAATGTTTTGGAACTTAGTCGATGAAAATAAGTATCCTATTTTAAGGAAATGCGCGCTAAAAATTTATTCATATTGTGCAACAACATACAATTGCGAGTCTTTGTTCTTAAATATGAAATATTTGAAATCAAAATACCGAACAAAGCTTAATGACTCACATTTAGATAATTGTTTAAGGACCGGGAACTCTAAATATATCCCCAATTATAAGAAATTAGCTGAAAATATGGACACCCACAAGTTTCACACTGAATTATATGTATCATTATGTATGACACCAACAAAATAAAGTTATAAAAATCTGGTTTTTTTTTAATGCCTATTTATACCTGTTGATTATCTGTAAAATATGCGCCCTCGGTGATTTTCAAATTTAGTATTGCGCCCTTAAGGACAAACAGGTTGCCGACCCCTGGCTTAGAGCTTGCTCTCTGATTGGTTCGTGACAGCTTGAACATACTCTTATTGGCTGCCCTGGGAGCTGGGAATAGAGAAAGTGGGAGGTGCTAGTCCAGTGGGGTAAGTAAAATTTAATATGAGGAAGTTAATACAGAAAAATGGTAAATGAAATTACTGAGATGCAATAATAAAAATTATTGTGAGAATAAAAACAATTAAGGTGGGTGGCAAGAAATGAGAAGTATTCTTCTTGGTCTTTTGGTATTTATATTGGGATCGTATGGGGTTAAGTTAAGCATATTATCATTATTTGTATCTGGGAAGAGCATTAAAGAAGTTAACTGCAATTTTTTGAATATGAGATATAAAGCTGCTGATTTTTCAGGCATTCTGTATGTCGTCATTATGCATATATCTTGTGGCTCTGACAATCATATGTATGTAAGAATTTTGTACAGTATCTAGAATTTTAATATTGGTTTTAGCAGCATATCCCCAGACTGGACAAGCATAAGCAATAATGGGACACATAACAGCTGTATAGCGAAGCACTTTGGAATCAATTTCATCTTACATTAGTGGTCTTAAATAACTGCAGAATGTGCTAAATCAGTGAGAATCTTAATGTTTATTGAGCACAATTCATTTGTAGTTCATTGGATGGTGGAACAAATTCAACAGCAGGTTAATTTCACTTTTGAAAAAAACTGGACAATATATTGTTTACTGAAGCTTCAAAAATTAGAAATTAAAAAATATCTATAAAACAATTCCTCTACCATCACCATACATAAAATTTTGAGTTCAAATAAATCAAACAAAACCTAATATTTTGATCCAATTCAAAACAGCAGAAACACGATAGATCAACTAATCAAATTTCAAACCCAACTTTAAAACATCTGGCTTCGAAAATGTTAGTCTATACTAAGATGAATGTAATCACAACATTACAGTTTTATATAATATTAATTTAAAGTGTCATTTTTACTCAAAGGTAGGACACACTAAACAAGTTTTTAGAGAGAAACTTATAAATATAAAATGAAATTAGAATCTAGAAATACTAATATTACCCCCTTGACTTATACTGACATTTGAGAGACAATTCATTTCATGTCCCACTGCAGACTTTGATAACACTAAGAGTACAAGAGCTTTTGTTGTGTTTATTCTGTTTTCTTAAAAATATGATCAAAGTTCTCACCCCCTTCTTAATGTAATTGAAAAATTACATTGTACAAGTGTGCTTCAAATTCCATTTTATCTGCATGCTAAGAGGGTAATCAAATAAAAAATTCTAACAGTCTTGGAATTAGTCATACTGTTGTTTGTATTAACACTTTGGAGACATGAGATTCAAACTCCTTTCTTTTATTGTTCAACTGTTGGTAACAAATGATGGAGGTTCCTGTCAAGATGTCAAGCATTATGGAATACATTAATAACTTTTTGCAAACAGTAATTTTTGCCCTAAACATATCAAAACTTCTGAGTTAAACATGACAAGTAGTTAGTATTTTGAAGAAAAAAATTTCAAATGAAAGTACAATCCAGGAAATATACTAAATCAAGTCTATGGAAATATGTTATAATTGTTGAATGATTAAGGTACATTGCCAAGAAGCGTTTTGATCAGTTTAACCTCTGTCAAGTTATTTAACAATCTCCTTTTAGCACAGTTTTTACAATGTAACATTCACTTGTCAGATCTTGTATCAATTGTTTTCTATATCTTAAATTTAACCTTTAAATTAGCATAAGAGAATTGATGCATATTTCAATTATTTTTTCAACATGAGTGGCAATAACCAAAACTAGAAGTGGCAGCTTGGCATGCTTTGTACAAAGTGAGATACAATGCTTTATACAGTACTATTCTGTAAATAAAGTTGTGCATCCTTAAAGTGTCAGCAAAAAACTGTGATATAAATTATCTCACAAATTCTATTCATTCTATACATTGCAATGGTAAGCAAATAATTTACTTTACTTCAAAGTTGACATAAAGATGGAAATTATTCTGCTACTTTTTATGATAAATGTAAAAATAATTCATTTATTAATTCATGTAAATAAGGTGATTAACTATTGTTATTCAACTTCACTTCAAAGCTAATGTTAAACATGTAAATAAATTTTTTTCTTCTGTTAGAAGAAGCACACACAAACTAGTATTCTAACTTTTTTATAGTTTGGATTTTCATGTTATTTCTATAAAAAATTTATTAAGAGAAAGCTTACACTTTTCTTTGATTAATGCAATGTGTACAATATAAAGTTAGTCTCTCTACTCTTAGATCATTGAATAGACACAATAGCTAAAAGAACATAACAGAAAATACAGTTGCCACTCCTTGATTACTTAAAAGAAATGAGACATCTATGGAATATGAATATATCCTGATCTAAAAATAAAAAAGTTAAAAATGAACATTTAATTCTTCTTTGAAAAATTAAGACTGAATGCATTAAAATTTTTTATGACTTATCTGTATTTTAAAATTTAAGTAATACTATTTTAAATTCAAAAATAAACAAATTACTAGAATGTTTATAAAACAAATTAGTAAGATCCATCTTTTTTCAAATTCAGCTAAATTATTTGAATATATTTAATTAGAAGGCTATTATAATGCGTACATATGATATGCTTTCACTTCAACTAATATAATGTGTATTGTAATTATAGTAACTAAAGATAATTTCCCTTGATTGAATGAAAAAGAAATGACTGGCAATATAATTTTATTTATATCAAAGTTATTATAAAAACCATGTTACAATCACACAATACAACAAAATCAAAATTCACTTTCTGTCTCTTATCACATGCACTTATCAGACAAAATAATCAGAGTTAAATGAAATTAATATCTTCGAAAAATCAGTAATTTCATCACACTGATTTCAAGTTGTGTAAAACTTATAACTGAAAATAACTTAGACATATTAATGATAGAAATATATGAAGAAATAATATTTCAGGTAATGAAATATACACAAATGAAGATATTTGTATCATGATTAAACTTAGTTTAATGCAGTATTCCATATAAAATACACCCAACTCTTTTTTTTACATGGTGGATACATTCCTTAGAAATATGTGCAAAGAAAAAAAATAGCAAATTTGGGGATATGTTCCACAACTTTAAAAAGACATGTAAAATGAGAATTCTCCAAATATTTTCCTATAAAACCATGCAAAAAAAATATCAAAATCCCTTCTACATATTTATAAAACAAAAACAATTCATTTTTATTACAAAAAAAATTTTTAATTAGTGTACAGTGAAAATTTAGTCTTTATATACAAAATATAGTACATACAACATATAAAAATGCAAACTGAAATTAGAATAAACTAACTAACAACTAAAACTCATCGCTACTTGATTGCAAATATGCACTTTTAATATGAACTGGATCAAAAATGCTACCATCAGTAGACATGTCAGATATTTCCAGCACAACTGTCGGTTTCAATTCAAATGAAAAATTTTGTTCGCTGTTCAAGGCCTCAGTTTTTTTTTTTTAATACAAAATCTGTGTTTTGGTTTTTCAAGTTGCTTGTATAATTCTTGAATATCCTGCCACACAAAATTTATGATTACGGTGAAACAATAATGCACACTATGTCAGAATCATAGGAATATGTTGTTCTATATTTGTAGCAAATTTCAAACCATCACTAATTAAATCAGATGTGGAATAGCTGAACTTCACCTTTGATTTTGTCATTGTCGACTTTTTATTATCATAAACTGTCATAAATTTAATCAAATCGTCCTTATATAAAGGGCCCGAATCCCCAGAATTTTTTTGAAATTCATGATAGAGCAAAAAATTTGTTAAATTCATGTATCATGTTATTTCAAAATCATGTAAAAAAAAAGACTGTAAAAAAAGAGTTGGGTGTACATGCAATTTTGTAAATTTAAATCTTATGCAAGAAATATTATCAATTGTGAGAACCAAGATATTTTTGAAGTGATAACTTCTTTAGGCGCGTTTTGCTGGAGAGTGAACATGAATGATGTGTTTTAACAAGCTAAGCATTGTTACGCTCAGGTTTGTAACGCTCATAACAATGGATCGGAATTTTCTGTAGCAATGTAAAGTCCTTCAACAAAAAAAGACTTACAACAATGACAAAATTTGGTGTCAAAAATCGGTTTTCAACCAAATTGGAATTTCATGATATTGCTCTATTGACTGTATTAATTCACTTTATTTAAGAAATAGTCTCCAGTTATTAGTAACTTCTTTAGGTGCGTTTTGCTGAAAAATGAACTTGAATGAATGTCATGTTTGGGTTCATAATGCTCATTCAGCTTTTTTTCATCATGTAAGAATGTTATTGTTACAACAATGACAAAATTTGGCATCGAAAATCGGTTTTCAGCCAAACTGGAATTTCCCGATGTTGCTCTATTGACTATATTAACTTTGTTTAAAAAATAAATGTTTTTTTATCAAGTGATTAACTTGAAATATATTATTAAAATCCCAATCTCTACAATGTTTTACATTTTTTACAAATTCCTATGGATATAATTTTTAAAAAAAAGAAAGTTACAACTATTTTTTAAGTAGATTGGTATATTGTATATTTTTCTCAATGTTGTCAAGTTAGACTGAGATGGAATATTGTAAAATTTCTTTAAAAAATTTATGAAATTTCATAATTTTGAAAAAAATTTCTATTTTCTTGCTATTTTGCACATAAAATATTTTTTAAAAAAGGCACTTTTCCATTTCAAGGAGCCATAAAAATGCAACAAAAAAATTGCTAAAATTACCAAATGCCCAGCAATAATTAATTGTAATAAACGTACAACAGAATTGGCTAGTTTGAGGTTATTGGAGCATGAGCAGAAAAAGACAACTTTCTGATACATTACAACTGATAGTTTTTTTTATTTTTTAAAAAGCGATTTAGAGTGAAAAAATTTAAGAATATAAGAAAATGCTGAAATGTTTTCATCAGATAGTATTATTTACATTTTGAATCTTTCTTTATACAGTGAATGCAAAAAATTTCTAGGTTTTCTCTCCCATGCATAATAATAATGAATAAATAATTTTATATGACAATACTAATATCCGCTTGTTTTTTATTCATCTAACTAATAACTGAAATAACATTACAAAATTTAAAGTTATCACTTCTATCATGTGGTCATAAGTACATACACTCTTTTTTTTCCCTTGGAAAGACTGATTTTATTTTACCTTTGATGGCAAAGTAAGTCCTCTTAAAACTTCATCCAAATTGTGGAAATCAAGTGTTATGTCATTTATAGAAATAAGCCAGTCACCTAAAGATCAGTAACAAAAATCAACTTCAAATTAACATTTAGATATATAAAATAATAGAGCAATAATGGGAATAATTACATACCAGGCTTTATATCAGGTATATCATGTCCAGGTATGAATCCTAAAATTTTAATTTTATTTTCCAATGACCAGTGACTCATATCCTCAAACAAGCCAAGTTCTAATCCAAGTAATTCTTCACAAAGTGAGACTCGTCGCCCTAATGTCTGCTTGGTAGAATCAACTTCAATATACACGTCTCTGGATGGTAATGATAGAAGTGGATCAAGAAAAACATTATCATTGATGTCATCATTAAATTTGTTTTGCTTGAGAAGAGGAAATGATTTTCGCACTTTTCGTTTTCTTTTTTTCATCCATTTTTTGAATTTTTCTGCAGGATTTAACTTTGACTTTGTTTGATTTACAGGTGTTTGGTATGAGCTGTTGGGATCAGAATTTATGGGGCAAGTTTCATGATCAGTATGAAAAGAAAAACTTGGTTCAATATAAAACAATTCCCCTCTTGATCCCACTTTTTCTAACCATGGAAAGTATTGAAGTTCACTACAAACAAAAAAGAAATCAATTTTGTTAAAATAATGAGAAAATTATATAATATTTAAAAAGTCTAAGAAAAAATATTTAATTAAACACACATATTTGCAGTTCATTTTGAAAAACTATTTTTCTTGAAAGAGTGAGTGAATATTAATGTCGAACTGTTCAGCTACTTAAGGGTTTTTGATGGCAGAACTCAAAATGTGTTGTTGAAACATAGTCAATTGAGGAGTATGACACTTGAGCTGGCACCCCCTCTCTTACTTTTAGAGCTTTGACAGATTTAATTTTCATCACCCCCTACACGGAGGGAGGGGGGGTTCAGGGGGACTAGGCTCAAACTCATGACACATTGGCCACGAGTCCGTTACCTTGACCACTAGGCTACCGCAACCACATTTTTGAAAGAGGCACAAGCATTTTTACTTGAATCAACATAGGAAGAATTTTATTTTCTAGAAATCCCTATGCTATTAATAATTTTGCTCATTATGATTGATATATGTTATTTAAAAAGAGGAATAAATTCCCCCATACATTCATTTAAAGAAAAACAGCAATGAGCAATTAACAGGGAATGAAAGCAGAACTATAACTTTCTTGAATTTTCTTTTTTGAGGAATTAAGAAAAAAGAGGAAAGTGTCCGTTTGGGAGCAGTATTTCCAAGGTACATTAAAAATGAATTTAATCTCTAAATATTAAAAAATACAGTATCACAAGATATTAGTGTTTTCAAATTTATCCATTATTAAGCATTTCTTAATGTAGGAATGTGTTTTGAAAATTCTGCATACACCACACATCTGAATTGAATTTGAATATTATATATATTCAAAAATTCTCCTCCTACACTCAAGTTATTTATAAAATTTGTTATTTCACAATCCTATATATACAGTCAAGAAAATTTTACAAATAAATAAAGTTCAAAATTCTTCCTTTTTCCTCAAAATCACATTTTAAAATGAAATAGAACCAAGAGAAATTCCAGCTTTATTTTACCTTCTCTATAAATACTTCCTATAGATTTTAATCTGTCTACCATGAAACTATGTGATTTTCAAACAGCTAAATAGAACTAATTGGTGATTCCTTTATACTTTTAACATACTTAAAAAATATGTATGTAGTTTCCACGAAGAAAGAAAGTTAATTACATTTAATTTACTACTTACCTGGTATTCTCTGATCAATAAGTGCATAGTAATAATTTTCATAATATGCATGGCATATTGAAACACTTAAAATTTAAAGTCATTATGCTTTAGAAGTAACAAATTTACAATAACATGAGTATACTCACACATAAAAACAACTCATAAAAAATGTTGTACAACACAGAAAATAAAGGTAAACACAGCATTACAATTATTTTATTTATCTTTTGTGTACAACTGATTTTTTTTTTGTTGCAAAGTCGAAAAATGTTTATGCTTAGCGAAAGGTGTGGCAAATTAATTTTGGGATAAAACTGAATGTTTGAATTTGTAGGATGATATGCATTTATTTTAAAATATCATAAAAGTTGAACACATTATAATAGAAGATCTGAGAATAATTTATTTGAGGACAGCAAACTATGCACTATATGCAGATTTTAACAATGAATATTTATGGCAGGAATCATGAATTTATATAAAAATTTATTTAAATCTTATCTTCCAGACATGAAAGATGCAAATTTCACATGCAAAAAAAAAAAAAAGAAAAAAAATTTCTACAAAAACAGAGGATTTTTTTAATTAATTTTTTGGAGTATCATATTAATCTTTGGTATTTTTAAATTTTTTTTTTCTTCAACATAGTTGAAATAAAATAATTCTTATTTAATAATATACAAATTTGTACTTCACAGTCAAAAAACATATATGGTTTTGGAATATTGCTGATATTTGACAACTCATGATAAATATTGATTATTTGATGACTTAAAAATCACTAACTCCAGCATCTAATGCTTTATTTTAACTCTTGCAGAATAATATTCAATTCAGATAAAAAATTGAAAGCGTACTTTATTATTATTTTCGACATATTTTTTGAGAATTTCAATTTTTACATGAGACTTTTTCTTTTAAAAAAAAAACTTGATACAACTTTAACTTACATATTTATTGAAATAAATAAAATTATTACAAAAGGATTATTTTCATGAATAAATAAATGTTTTGAAATAAAATACCTAAATACTCAATTCTAAATGTGAATAAACCGGATAATCCTTCACAGTATATTTTACCACTTTAAAAAAATAAAATGTATCGTACTCATCACTGCCGGAACAGCATGAAGATCCACAGCTATCGGAATCACAATATTCAGAAGAACATTCTGAAGCATTATCTAGATTTTCAGCCATGTGAAAGTTATAGATTAAAATTATGGATACCAAAGAAATTTAAAATACAAAATGAAGCATGTTTGAAAAGGGAAAGAAAATGTGCATAAATTACGACATGCATCATTGGCCGCAATTTGACTTAGCAACAAACAAATACACGCGCTACACTGTATGGCGTTAAAGAGAGAGTAAAATGTCAAGTTGCTCTCCTCTCACAGAAAAATTGCTTGTTTCTAATTGGTGGGTGTGTAATGAACGGATTATTTGGGAGGAATGGATCGAGACAGCGCCAATTGCACCCACATAGTTTTTTTAATACAATGCTAGCGTCATCTGTTATGTAATATAGAAACTAAAATAATTGAATAGTCCTATACTATTTTTGTATTGCTGTATTAGTCGAATGATTTTTGCTGAAGTTCTTATTGCATTTTATTTACATTTTGGATAATTTTTACTCTTCATTTCTTGTTATTTTTTGCTTTATTTTATTAATTGTTTTATTATCTTTCTTGTTATTTTAATTAGTTAATTTGTTTTTTAATTTTCTGTAATCAACTTTTATATACTTATTGTTTTCTTAAATGGAGATTGAAATGAATGTACATAACAGACTTAATCTGCTCATTTTGCATAAAACAAAAATTTATAATGTCCGTAATTTTTTCATATGTTATTTTCCAATGTATTTCTACATTACAATACTATCTTAATTAAACATAACTGAAAATAATTTTTTTTAATTCGACATATAATTTTGCAAAATATTGATAGCCTTTGTTACGACAAGATTACTTAGCTTAATCATTTAACTATTGGCATAAATATGCAAGTAAAATATGATATCCTGGTGATTATATTTGATTTCAATATATTGTAATGTGTGTGTTGAAAAAAGTAGCTTAAATGTTGTATTAATACTAATAATATACATTATATTATATTGAGAAAATTATTCTTAGAAGGTAATTTTAAAAACTATTTGATAAGTTGACATATTACTTAATTCTTTTGAAAAAAGAATAGAATTTAAATCTAGTTGAATTAATTAACATGTGTTATCTAAACATTTAGGTTATTTTTCTAATATTTTATGCTTTAATTTTTCTTCACGCAAAGCAAAAGTGTAAATATTTTAATGAAAGTTACAAAATCCATATATTTGGCTTTCAGTCAAATTTATTTTATAATACAATAAATTATTTTTCATTAACTAAATTAATTGCAGATGAAACTGAGGTTTGAAAAATAACAATGAGATATATTCACAAAAATAAATAATATTTTGGACAACAGATGGCGCTTTCATTGCATTAAAAAAACTATTTGAGTGCATATAGCACTGTCTTGATCCACTCCTATTTTAGGTTGTTAGGTTAGCGTCTCTTGAAAAAAAAAATGTATTTATCAACACAATTCCGCTTTGAATAATAATAAATGAAGGTGGGTGGTTGTATATTGTGACAAGCTGATATTGGAGTCTCGAAGTATATTTTGTGTTTGGGTTTTCTATACCTACTCTGATAAGTAGTTTTTGTGTATGTCTGTTTTAATTTATATACTCTTACAAGGACTTCGTATAAGTACAGTTTTTTTTTTCTTTTTACCAAAGCAATTAAACTCAAGTTGAGTCTGGCAACGATTGAGACATTTCATGTCAAAGTGCGCATAACATTTCCGATGGAAAACATGATGGAAACCGGGAATATAAAGTATTTCCGTACTCCTAGATTTGAAAAGAAACTTGTATTACGTCAGTCAAAGGAAAATAACAGAGATAAATATACTTTTCGAAAATAAACAAAAGCAGTCATCTATCCCCAAAACAAACCCACAACTACTATATATATGGAGATTAAGAGTAAAATTCCGAGATATGATCAGATCTTAAATATGTAATTTACTAGAAATGGAAAATTACGATTTGCCACTTCGGATCCAATTTTCGCAGTACAAATCTTATCTTTAGATCAGTTATTAAACGTTTCATTTAATGCAGTGTCATATGGGAGGATATTACATCCCGTTTCTCACTATACGGAATTCCTACTAATGTATCTTTAGAAGAGCTATCTGTGGAATTGCAAGATAGTAATAATTTTGAAATAGTCGAAATTCGCAGATTTATAAAATCAGGTACATATCCAAAAGCATCCCTCATTCTGATAACCAAACTTGGAATCGTTTTACCAGATAACGTTAATCTCTGGTTTATAAATCATATTTCCGCATCCGGCTCGATTTTGTCAGAGTCTGGCAATATGCTGAAATTGTGCTTCTTCTCATCTAGAGGCGTGCATTATAAGCGTAAGTTGCACTAACTGTAGGGGCAATCACCCGGCAAACTCTTCTCTTTGCTCTTCATTCATAGCAGAGAGAGTGAGAGAATATTAACGTCGCACTGATTAGCAACACGAGGGCTTTTGGCGACGGTCCGCGTAATTTTGAACCATGGTCAAGTGACGCGGACGACACCTGAGCTGGCACCCCCTCTCCTAACTACCACACCACACCAACGGGAGGACGTTTGAGCTCTCGACAGATTTAACGTGCATCTCTCCCCTACACGGCGGATCTTTAGTGGTACTAGGATCGAACTCAAGACACGCTAGCCATGATCCGATGCCTAGACCACTCGGCCACCAGAAAAACAAATCATGGAATTAAAGTGTAGACAATGCATAACAATGAGTGAGGCGCGACGACGATTTCGTGCCACCTCTGAAAAGTATGCGCGACAGTACTTAATAACAACACACAAGAAATAATGAATAAGAAAGTTTTAAAAAAATGACTGCTTTCCAAACAGTTTTGAAAAACAAACGGCATTCCTGATGGAAACTTCCCAAAAATCAATGGAAACAATATTTTCTCATGTATGTAGCCAGAGGCGGCGCAAGACGGGGGCGGTGTGGGCCACTACCCACGGCCTCGATCCTCAAAGCCGAAATAAATTAAACGAAAAGTAAGGAAAATCCAAAAGTGCACGCCACAGAGTTTTTTTTTTAATTAATAAATTAGAAAATTCTCAACTCTATCCATTTTTCGCCGTAAAGTATCGAAAAATTGATGCATCGACTTTTTAAAAAAAGATATTCTATTTATCTGTGCATGAAAGCACATGAATAAATAATTCGTGAAAATATTGTTTTGCATTTTCTTTCATTAAAAATTTCTCAACTTTGTCGTTTCTGTTCATTCTTAGTCGGGCAACATTAGCTGGAGTTAAGCTACTATATCGCGGGGAGTCCATGGTCAGAAATTTTAAAAGTATTTTATGTGAGAATAAATAATAGTGGTGAATGCGATGGAAAAGTAATCGGTCTGTACTGTTTGAAGAAATCTTTATTTATGTTTACTACACAGTTACACAAATACATCTGGCGGCTCTCGCGCGCCCTCTTACGGAGAAAAATAAGAAGGCTTAATAAAGGTTACAACATGCCGCCCACTTTGAAATATTATTTCAATATACATGAACAATATAAAGTTATTTTACATGAATACAAATTTAATATTTAAGTAAACATTCACAACAATGAAGTATATATGCATATTAAAATGAGCTACAAATAATAAAATTATAGATTTAAATTGGTAACAGACTTAATTTTGTTATATTTCTTTTAAATATGCCATCTGATGTTTTGACAGTAACAACCCTGACTAATTATATATATGCTTTAGATTTTTTTTTTAGAATTTCTTCTTTTATGCAGCACACATTACTTCTTAAAAATCATAAGTTACTTTACCTTATAAAGGTAAAATAACTTATGATTTAACCTTGTATGTGTAAACTTTATTTGAAGTCTTTTTTTAAAGTGCTATGTAATTTGAAAATTAAAAGCATTAAGCAAAAACATTTAAAAATTAATTTTTTATAGAATTTGAATTTTATTAAAAATTTCTCATGATTGTTCATTCACATTCAAAAAAAATTTCTAATATCTAATCTAAATATATTTCAATTAATGGTTTCCATGGACTAATTAATATTGATTTGAACTATGTATAAACTGCATTCCAATGATTTTATATGTTCATACATATAGTATTTTGTAGTATTAATTTATGGAATTATATATATATATATATAAAATCATTTTTTGAATCATTTGGTATTGATCATTCTTATTTGTGGTTAAACTGTCAGTCAATTTGATTCTACAGCAGGATTGATTTATTTTCACTGGTTTTATTACTCGAAGCTTAATCCTTTTTGGTTAAAAGATAATTTTGAGCCTTTTGTTATAAAAACATATTTGTAAATGAATCTAAATAATATATCTGTATATTTTTAAATGGAAAAATTAACTTCACATTTGTATTCATTATTTGCAATGTTATTGAACTGATTTAGGTTTTATTAAAATGATTTGTAAATTAAACTGTTCTTTATTTACTGAATTTAATGTTTTATGGAACAAACTGCATCATTTTATTGAAATCTTAATTACATTTTTCTAAAAAATTTTCTATTTGTGTAATTTAAGATATATTTCAATGCTTATTTAAAATTTTTAAAAACATTTAATAATTTTTCTTAATTATCTAATAAATTTATAGGCACTTGAATGTAGCAAACAAGTGCTAAGGCAAGAAGCTGAAGGGGTATTAATTTTAACTGTCATTGTATATATATATACTTCCTCTAATTTAAATAAGTGTTCTTCTAGTATTTACATAAAACCATTTAAAATTGTTTTTTATTTTTTATTATCAGATCGCTATCATTAATATATATTTTCTTAGCTTAGTAAAATCTTTTAATTCTGTTTAAAATTTTTATTATGTGAAAATTAATATGTAATCATATATGCTAATTATTAAAATTTTATGTACAGTAATTTTAGTTAAAATTTTATGAACAAATGTAGAGAATTTTCATAATTGTGAGAATTATTAGTATTCTCTTAAGTATGAAAAAAAATATGTTGCAAAAATTTTTCTTGAAAATTGTTCTTCTTTGAGAGAAATTCCATAAGTTTTATAGAATACACTTCCTCTCTCTCATTATTAAGAGAATACTATTTTTTAAAAAAACTTCCATCTATATAAATTTAAAGGTTTAAAACTGGAAGTAAAGTTTTAATGCAGTAAAATCCTTGCACACAGCACACTGCTGTATTTGGCAAAAACAGTTTTTCGCCAAATGGCACCAAGTAAAAAACTGTATTTTTCAAAATGGCATCTGAGACAAAAACAAGATGGAAAAACGTGATTTTCAAAGTGGCGTCAAGATGAAAAACATCGAAAAAATGTGGTTTCTAAAACAGACAAAATAGGAAACATAAAATTAAATGCAAATTCTGGGCATTCATTACAAGATTCTATCAATCCTTCATTCATACAAAAAACAATCATTATTTTCTTACCTTTTATTCAGAAAAAAATCCATCCATCGTGTTTTTACGAAGAAAACGTGGTTTCTTTAACAGCTTTAACAAGAGAAAAACTGAAAAAGCATTGCTTCTAAAACGTTACACAGGTGGAAGAAAATCCAATATGAATGCCTTAGGCTGATGAACTTATGATCTCCATTTCTCTCAAAAACAAATTATTTTCATATTTCGGACATCCATACTTTCCGAAATATTTTCACTTGTTCACAAAGCAAGCATTTCTTTCTTGCATCTTTCATTAAAAAGAAAAAATATCCATTCATCGAGCTTCAAAAAAGAAAACGGGGTTTCCATAATGGCTTCAAGAAGAAAACAGAAAAACCGTTGCTTCTAAGATGCAATACTGAGAAAAACTTTGTACAAATTGAATTTATCAACACATCTCCCTTTCTCTCTAAGGCTCCCTTCACACCATATGATTCCGAATCATTCCCCATCAAACTTGTCTGATTGACTAGGGTTGGACTTCGTAATTTCCTGCACAAATAAGTCAAGATTCACTTCACACCAGCCGAAACTGGTTCAATCTGTCTTCATTCTCCTTCACGCGGGATTTGGCAGGTCAGATTTTCGACCATCATGGAACAGGAATCGCACACGATGAATGTTGAATTGCTGATAAACAAAGTACTAGAGAACAAGGCGATTTACATTGCTAGTGACAGAAATCACAGCAATTGTAATTTCTTTGTATATGTGTGGAGGAAAATTGGAGAGGAACTAAGCAAGCCGGGTAAGTTTATATTTTTTTATCGTTTTTTAATTTGCATTTTTATTTTTTAAATAAAATCAATGTTCTGTTGTTACAAATGTGTATGTTTATGTTTAAACTTAACCCAAGTCTTGCAAACTTTGTGAAAAAATCTATTGTTTTTGTAGATATGTTTTAAAATATACCCATGCCAAACTCTCTCTCTCTACGAAATAATCCCATGTTTTTCTCAAAACAGTTCATTTTCGAAAAATGTGTATTAGTGTCATTTGGCACAGTATATTTTAAAACTATCAAAACAATATCACGAAAATTTGTACAAAATTACATGTATTATTTTACAAAATTAGATCAAATTTTTTTTTATATTTTGATGTTTTTTCAGCTGTAGGTACATATTAAAATATGAAAAATTTCAAATTACAGTTTTAAGTCTTCAAAACTAAAACAGCTTTAAATATTTCCAATTTAATTTTTTTTAAAGCATTTAATTGTATTTTGAAACAGCGTATTTTATTCCTTGTATATTTTCATACCTTTTTTGCTGTTAAACACCTATTAAAATAGGAAAAAACTACAATTATAAGATTTAAGGTCAAAAGAGCATTGTATGTTTTAATCTTCAGTATTATTTTATGTATTTTTAATGTAAAACAAAAATGAATGTTCTGAAGCACAAAACCATTATTAAAATTTTATGTGAATCAATAAGCAGTCACCTTTTGCTAATTGAATGTATATGCTCAGCCCCTAGAAAAACTCTTGATATTTCGAACAAAAATAATACGTTTTGGTACACTCAATATTTCGAAGGTAAAATCTGTGGCCAGCTAGAATACAACACGCGATAATTCGAAGAGATCTAATAAAACTCTTGACAATTCAAACACTCACTATCACCTAGAATCGTGTAGTAAACAGGCTGATGTTTACATGTTTTGTGTTGTATTGTCTTCCCTGTAACATAGCCCCTTTGATGACCATCGGAGTTGACTCCGATAACTCTGACAGAAGTTAAAGTGTCACTAAACAAACTACACTACTTTTTTCTTGAAAAATGTTGATACAGACATTTTTCAAGCTTCATTTATTCTAGAAAAATCTATTGACAAAGTTAGATTGAATGCCAAAAATCAAAAAAGATAACAGATCTTTTCGTCAAAAAAATTAATTAAATACAGTATGTATTCTTTTAATAGTTGTTTTAAATGCATACATAATGTTTAAAATATATAAAAATTTAATACTTTTAATACAGGACTTTAAACTTTTGAATATTTATACTGTATAATATGCACTTTTTAATAATACTTTGAAATAATTTTATACACATGTACACAATTGTTATCTTATTACATAGTTTCAAATTTAAATGTTAGAAAAAAATTTCTCTTTGTGTATTTTGGGAGTTTTTCCCTACCCTCTTAATAATTCTAAGTTTTTCATTGGTTCTTTCAACTTCGTATTATCGACTGTATGTATACAAATAATTTAAAAAACTGTTATTAAACAAAATTCTATAATTTATTCACATTTTTTAGGAAAATTAAAAACTGGTTTATCAAAATAAGGCAAAATTTTCAGTTCCCAAAAAAGAACGGTATCATTTTATTAAAACTAGAATGGTATGAAAAAATTTAAAGCAACTGTATGATACGTTATTATAAAACAAAAAGAAATAACACTTTGTTTGAATAAAAATTAGACATAACACAAATAATATGTAAGAATCCTTTATTATAATGTACATTTGGTTTTGTTGAGTTAAAAACCCTTCGGGGGCCAAAAAGTAGTCTTTCAGAATATTTCTTACATTCATTGCCTCATTTATTACTCTTCTCTGAGAGGTAAATGGGAGGGACTGGCTAATTTCTTCCTGCCAAGGGAACAATTCTTGTTCTAAAATAGCATCCCTCTGGCTTTGCTGTTTTTTTACAAAATTGTGCAGTGCACAAATACATTTTAAAGTTGTATCTGTTTGGCTTATATCTGTTTTTATGCAGGATTGCAAAATTTCCAATTTTTTGGCCAAAATCCCAAAGGCGCACTCGACTGACTTTCGAGCGGGGGAGAGCCTAAAATTGAAATTTCGCTTGCCAAAATCTAAGTTTTTTTCTGTGAAACAGTTGCATTAAATTCTTTTGAAATGGAAATGCTTCATAGTCTACTACACACATTTCAGTTCTGCGTGCAGAACCTGGCAATGAAAATTCCCCTCGCGGTACATTCAGTTGCCGTGCATTATATGCATTTCCCATTCCAGATTGGTGAATATGGAATTATCGTTTTCCTTCCATAAGTACTCACTTCTATCATGGGGAAGCAGGCATTAGCATCAGCAACAGCAAGCAACACAATTGAATGAAAATCTTTGTAATTGTAAAAAAGAGATCCAGCATTGGGTGGACGTTGTTTGCGACAGTGTTTCCCATCTATGCTGCCAATGTAGTTCGGCATGTTCCATTTGTCATTGTAGTCCTGGGCAATTTTTGACCATTCATCTGGACTAGGAACTGTCATATAGCGTGGTTTTAGAGCATTCCATAATGCTTGTGTTGTTTCTTTGACTATTTCATGGATAGTCGACACTCCCACACGATAATAAAAAGTTAAGGATGTGAATGAATGGCCTGTGATGAACCTGTAAATAAAGGAAAAACATGCATGATTAACAAATAATAGTATATAATCACTCTATAAAGATTATTTTTATTCTGTTACATGTATTAATGATCAAAGAAACTATGAGTTGTTAATCTTTTTTTTACTAACATGACATTTTTTAGTTATACATTTTCTTTTTGCAGGAGAGCAACTGAAGGAAAAGTGGCATCAATTGCGATCAAATTATATGAGGGCAAAGAGGAGAGAAAAACATAAACCCTTTTGGATCTGGGGCCAAGCCAAAATCTACATGGCCATATTACGAACTGATGTCATTTCTGGATCCAGGAGTACTTCTGGCAATGTGGCATTTGAGCAACAAGAAGTCTTGTTTTATGCGGATCATGCAGAACACATGTCAGAAGAAATTACTCCTGAAATTCCATGCAGTCTGGATGCTAGTATTCAGTCTGGATCATAGTATTGAAAAGGAGTTGGAAACTCCCAAGAGGCGTTTCAAAAGAAGAAAGCAAACTCCAGAAAAGACTCCTGATGTTATCGATAGGGAGTATTTAGAGGAGCTGAAAAAAATTAATTCTTCAAGGGTCGATGAAACCAACCCAGATAGGATGCTCCTTTTAAGTATGCTTCCCTATTGAAAAACATTATCACCTGCCGAAAATTTCAAGTTTCAAATGTTTGAAATGCTGAAAGAAAAAATGAATTTGAATAAATAGTGTTTGGATTTTTGTTTTATATTTTATTAGTGATTATAGCATAAAAACTTAATTTTTTTTAAAGTTTTAGATTCCAAATTTTGTTATATAGTGGTTAAAACAAAACAAAACAAGTAATTGGCAAATATGTGAGGAGTAAAATTTTTAATTAATGCATTAAAAAAACCAGAGTAAAACTATTTTTTAAAAAAAATAGTTATATGCTACAATTAATGGGAAATACCTTTTTAAAACATTAGATATATTATTTTTAAGAGTAATTTTATTTTCATAAATTAAAATACATATTTATAATTTTTTACTTTTGTCAGACTGTAATGACGCTTGATACTTAAAGGGGAAATATAAAAGCCATACTTATATTTGTTTTATATATTTCATTTTGAGAATAAATTAATAAGAGTACAGTTATGAAATTAATAGCCTGATATCTTAGAACATTAAACTTCTACTGAAATGAACAAAAGTATTTAGTCATAAGAAAAGATAATTAAAAAAAATATTACTAAGATTATAATTTTTTAAAAAGCTGTTGTGTGTGTGTGTGCTACTATTAATGAGAAACTTCTTTTTAAAAAACATTTTTTTAAAGTAATTGGTTTTTCATATAATTACAATACATATTTTTAATTTGTTACATTTGTCAGACTTTAATTATGATTGATACTTACAGAGGAAATATAAAAGCCATGCTTATATTTGTTTTATATATTTCACATATTGAAAATAAATTAATAAGGATACAGTTGCAAAATTAATAGGAATATTAAACTTTTGATATAA